>JAMKCH010021120.1:0-63189 GCA_023653785.1 Ophioderma brevispina
TTTATCCCTAATGTAGCCTCTATGATAACTCTAACTTAACTTCTTTATTGTAACTGAACCCAGGACTAGTCGGGATAGGAAACAGAGCCCAAACAAAAGTAAACTTGTCACACAATCTTCATGGGGGTAAAAAGTTTGGCTATATAATTCATCTATATGTGTTTATCACCAAATAGCAAGACTATTCACACGTGGAATTGATTAGATCTTGAACACTGCGGGCAGAAACTGGAAAAGCAACACTACAACAGCACATGCATGTGGATGAGATGCGAGTTGCCAAAATGGAATTTACTGTTCATGTGCAGAATAATTTTTGCCTATTAGTTGATGAACGATAGGGACAAAAGATCCAATTGCTTTACTACATTGATGGTACATATATAAAAACATTGAAGACATTGAACTCCTTGAAGGGAAATATCCAGTCCAAAATATAACAACAGTTAATAAAATAACAATGACAGTCTCGTAAAATTACCAGACTGAAGCTTAGTTGTTTGCAATATGAATAAAACTCTTTGTTGTTGTAATAATCTATTAAAAATGCCGCGGGGTATGAAAATGGCTGTATTTGTTGTTCTTTCCATCAGTATTTCTTGAGTAGGTTGTGACAAATTATGAAGTTATTTCACCTAGTATGGATTTTGCAGGAGGATGACGGCCGGTAATGCGTCGTGCCAAACCTTTACAAAAACCCTCAGTGTGTTCTATTAAAAAAGGGGATGTTTATTTTGGTGGCGGTGGTGATGACTGGGTTTTCCTGTACATGACATGTCCTTAGAGCACACCATGACGTGCTCTTCCCACACTAGCTACTAGCCAACTTTGGATGCCTGTCGTTCTGATCCAGGTTCCTATAGAGGGACCTTTTTGGAGACACACTGTATGCAGATGGTTGTGGTATCTTGTCTCTTGAATTGGTTGGTCACCTATCTTGAGGGTATCTGCCAAATAGTTTAAATTACCGTAATACAGAATAAATCAAACATATTGGAAAACTTTTTAAATTCACCATTACCAATAGCCTTGAAAATACAAATTTCCAAAATTTTGATCATTTGTTGTGACAAATGTTGCTTTGATAGGTTTCTCATAATTGAGATTTACCTCCATCTCAAAAAGCATAGTAACAAAAAGAATAATTGTGATATGAATAATTATTAACTAGAATGAAGAAAAAATACAAATGCTAAATATAGTGGGTGTCTTTATAGTGACGGATGTTAAACAAAATTACACATTTTTGTTTTCGAGAAATCGCATTGAAAAATCAATACTTAAAGAGTCGGGAAACAGTCCATATACGATTCAAATGATCAAATCTGTTAAGAAAAGAAAAATAAAAATTTCATTTATTTTAGCTAATTATTCAGGTGAATTTCTTACTTGCTACAACGGATGAATCACATTGGAAAAGGTACTCATCTTATCCGTCACAAGAAACTTAGGCAAATGGCGATTAGGTTCAGGACATAGTGACGGATGTTGATTTTCATATAAAGTGTTGTTCAGCATCCATATTATGGAATACAACAATCGGGTTTAGAAACATCCGTCATCAGACCAACATGCATCAATCGCGAATCTTTCAATTGGTTTTATTAATAATGACAGAGTTTGAGTGATTGATGAGATTCACCGCTTTTGAACTGCAATATAATAGAAATTCTGTAAGTAGCATATTTCTAAATTAAATACATATTGTGCTTGTGTCAGTATTAACATGAGAATATTTACAACAAAAGTGTTTAAAAGCCCTGGTGGGAAATCAAAGTATACCCTTCAGACAGGGGTCAACATCCGTTGCCTATGTAATACCCATGAACATACGTAAAAATTTCTAATTAAAGATTATTAATTAAGTACTTGCAAGCGTCGCCACTTGGCGTATTTGAAAAACTTGATATGTATTTCCATTTCCCTTAATTGTGTTAAAACTGATTCAAATCAAAACATCAGTCACTATGTAATACACCCAACAATATGGATATTATGGCACCCGTCCTAAAGTTAGCATTTGTAACAATGGGAAATTAATCGTTGAAAGGTATTTTTTTTTTATTGCACACCATTTTTTTTTTGGGTGATATCTAATGAATAAGTAATTTTGTTGATAATAAGTGTGGTTGGAAAGGCTATCCAATCATTACGACTTAAGAAACAATTAAATCTCCAAATTAAATGCATATCAATCAAGATTTACAACAACCCAGTTTCAGCACAAAGATGAGTAATTGTTTATAGTGCATGTTAGAAGTGTGATCAATCACCTAGCGTCCATGATTACAGCGGAATCAATTGTGGTTGCTGTATAATCACATTATTTGCAGAGCATTGAATATTAATGACGTTATTTCCTTAAATGCAATTAACCCACACTTACATTTGAAAATACAGCGAGACATTCAATTGACACTGATTGGATTATGATGAGTTTTGGTGCCCACTTATAGTTTCATGTCGCAATCTGCATATTGACATATTAATAGACAAATTTGCATATGGTGAATTGCACTGTAATTTTAACAACTATACGGCAATGAAAAACTGGTAGGGTTCTGTATTTTGATTCTTGATTCAACATAGCAAATTGCAGAATACTAGGCTTTTGACCCAATCTTGCAAGGATCTTTTCCTTCGATTATGTTATTGCTGTTCCACGTCTCTGGAATGAAATCCCCTCTGATTGCGTGTTGCAATAATCGTTATAACGTTAAGCAGGCCTGTTGTACTGTAAATACACTTTATATAATACAGCATGTGCTTGTCATAAGGGTGTTTTTGGACCATGTTCATTTTGGAACCATTTTGATATAGACAGGGTAATCGTTGTTCTTCAGTCCGTTGATATTGATTAACTTTTTCACTGTGCATACATTTGCCTTGACTATTCTTGGGTTCCTTAAAAGCATTGTGATCTGTTATCATGGCATGTACATTGGTTTTGTTTTTCTCTTGATATGAGAGCACTTTGTCATCGGTGGTTTTGCCAAACCCTTCTCTTATCCAGAATTATACTTGCCTATTGCAATTTTTGAATGTACTATATTTATTTTCTGTTTAGTATTTTGCAAGTATTCAAATACATATTATTATTATTTTAGTATGTCACGGGATTGAAAAAAATGGCAACCACAGATGTATGCCTTATAGAATGCCATGGGAAATGTGCAATTTAACCCTCAGGGCTGTTACAGGCGCCGTAAAGCCAGGCAAGAACAAATAAATTTTTGCATTTGTTCAAATATTTAAAAAGATTATGTCATTCAGTGAAGCATGTGTGGAACAAAAGATAAAGCACAGGACTCTGATCCTAAAAACTCTTGTAGTCATAAGTTCAAGCCCACTGCAGTGTTGTGTATTGGGCAAGATACTTAATCTCCAATTGCATCATTGAACAAGCCACAATGGGGAGATGTATGGGGAATCTTACACTCTAGTGTTAGATAGGGATGGTGTGCGTTTTGGCAAGCTGTGGAAGATGAAGCAAAATTATTGTGACGACTTCCTATGATGGCAGTGTAGCGCTGTAATAATAATAATAGCAACACTGATTTCAAATCCTTTGGAGACGCTATACAAATGTTGGTATTATGAGTATTATTATTCTCGACTGTATTCAGAATCAGTATGAAAAATGCATTCAAATGACTACAAACAAGCCTAGGCTTAGGTCAGAGGTTTTACCTTTTATGAGAGATGCTTACAAAGGATGCAGGTATTTGGCTGAAGCAATCCCACAAAACCACTGCAGTGTGTGGTATAACCTACAGAAAAGATAACAGGTTGAAAGGTTAATTATTCGTTCAATCCATCCGATTTAGAATGATTAATGTCATTTTAAACTATTAATATTTGTGACTTTCACTTCTTTCTGAAAGTTGTTAAAATCTTTCACCCAGGTCATGTCCTATTTTATAAAAAGAATTTAGTTTACACAGATCTATATGGGTATTGAGCAATAGAGGGCCATCTTTACATAAAAAAAAATTTTGTAGGGCCTATGTGGAAGATCCTTGCAATAACATTTCTTATTTTTAAAGGCGAAATAGCCTTTGCAGACCCTAACTTATGACTTCTCAAAATGGTGTTCCCATTGCTGAAAATTGTTATAAAAATAGAGAGAGAGAGAGAGAGAGCTGCAAGGGACAAAGCACAGTTTGCATGTATGGCATCTTGGAAACAATCCATGTGTCACATATAATGGACCAAAATGCCAAAATTGCACTGAAAAGTAGTGTTAAACCTGATAGCATGTGTTTGAGAATGTTTAACGAGAATGAGATTTCCAGAGAGAAGCACCCTCTCTTTTTTTTGAACCCAGGTTTTTTTTTTTGCATATTTGGAATGCTTACCAATGTATAGATCACACCTGAAGTGAGGAATACACCAAATACATGCCAAATACACCATCTTTATGTAATAAGATAATGAATTAGTAATTTAGTCGTGAACGACAGAATTCAAATGGTTTATATGGGACAATAGTGGGCAAGTTCAAAAACAAATGTTTGTGGTGTTCTTTCGTGCTTGTTGTCCAATAAACATTCAACGTTCTCAGTAGGTGGTCTACAACCGATAAAGTTGCAATTGGAGGAGACTATTTATAACCTAAAAAAACTCATCCTGTCACTTTTAATTTCTATATTAATACTGTGGGCTGTCTGTGTGACTGCCTAGTAATTTTCTTGGAGACCGAGGTGGCCATTCCGGGAAATTGGTGGTGGGTGACCTTGACCGCCCGAAGGACATAGTTGATGGTTAGTGGTCAAAAGGGAGCATCAGGGGTCATTCCAAGGTCAAAGGAGGTCAAATGGGTGAAATGGGTGGTATATGGACATGAAACTTGGGTGGGGTTGATTGTTAATGATGGGTCAAGCTAGATGATCGCAAAACCTGGGGAAACCTAGTGTGTTAAATTGTCTGTTTTGCACTTGCCGGCTATGTACTCATCCCTATAGAAAACATGCTTTGCTTTTCTGTCATGCTGACAAAAACAGAAAATACTACATATCATTTTATTACATAAAGATGCTGTATTCCACGTATACAGTTGTTAAGTTCATGGCATTGTCAAATGGCGTTGAATTGCAGTGACTACGTTTACTCCGTAAAAAAAGACGTATACACCTTTAATACAGTTAACTTTAGCAAGAGCATGGGAATAATGAAAAATGCAAATAGAAAAAATGCTAAATAGTCCTCCATTTAACAAATGTCCCGTGTCTTTTGAAGTTTTAATGGTTGCATGTGTGAAAAACTTGACTAGAAAAATAGGAAGCGATTTCATAGGCTTTATTTTCTCATTGACAAAAGGTTCAACATAGAACTGAGTAGCTTTTAAAGGACAAATGGACACATTTGAAAAATAGTAAGAATCAAGAAGATCTTTGAAATTGATTATTTGCAAGGTTGTAAAGGCTGTTTATAACATGAGGACCCTCATCTGAAACGATTAAGACCAAATCATGCCATGATGGATAAGTAGAAAGATTTTTAAATAAATTGAGAATCTGCCTATTACTAGCCGACATATTGCACACGAGTCCAAGCAAAAAAATTGGGGTTATCGGGGATTTCTTATGCCAATTTGTCATTGTACATGCAGTATGTTGATGTTTTTGTTTGCAATAATAAAAGTAATGTTGTGAGTTACAAATTAAACGGATGTAAGAGGGAAAAAGGAAATGGTGGGGAATTTTGTTATTATATATGTTGGGATTGATCAAATCAGTTCGCCCACATCACATTACTGTCGTATTTTAAAAAACAAGGTGTACGAGAAAATCGGCAATTTCAAAATCTACCGCGACATTCATGTCTAACGGTTAAAACGAAGCCAATAAAGAAAAAACAGCTTTATGTTTGAAGAAAACATTTTAAAGTCCAATATTAACCATAAAATTCCAACTTACAACTGCAATTATAGTTTTAATTAGGCTCAAAGTGATAAGTCTGTATGTGAAAATCACAAATAATTGTATATTGCAAAAATACGACGCATATTACACCGTTGTTTTTCAATGTGAGTAAAATAGATCACTATGTGACAAAGCTGGGTACGAAATAACGATGAAATACGTCAAAATAGGTCTGTATGTGAATACTTTATTTTAGGATCGGCAAATTAGAACGCTATATCAAAACACGAGTAAATGAATGGTGATTTTAAAACACGACAGTATGTGAACTTCGGATATGACGATTTCAGGAAAAATGACAAAAATCTGTAATGATAACTAATAATGCATTCTCACATTTTGAAACTTTGTTGATTACAAGAACTCGATGAACTTAAGTAGGCGGAATTTTGCAAAAACCTCAAAATGTGAAATACGAACAGTATGTGTCTGAGCGGGGCGTACGGACAAGATTCATTGTAGTAATTTGTTCTGTCAATTGGCTGTACATTTTACATTTGGGTTGCTGGTTGATCAGTGGGAAAGTACTAGGTAAACAGAACCAGTGCCGTCACCCCAGGCCTTCAAATCCATTTATTATCAAGATTGAGACTAAAACTGCTGTGCTAATGGACAATCTATGCTTAGCACTTTCCATCAACAATAGCAAGCTTGTTTTCCACAAAACTTGCTGGTAAGGGTATGTAGTTCCATTCTCATATCAAGTAGAGAAAAACATGCTAAACAGAAATCAGAACAAGCCACTTTTGATATAAAGTGCATTTAAAAAATTGATTAATTTGCATAAGATGTATAGAGTAAACTATTAAGATTCCATTTGAAATTAATATGTTTAAAGAAATTGAATGGTTTAAGAGTAAGTAACTAAAAAACAATTATGGAATAGCAATATGCTCATTTACATCTGATATTGAAATTAATGGCCAAATGTCAAGATTTCAATCCAATTTACTACAGGTCTGAGGTTTAGTTAACATTATGAGAACAGGAAGATGAGATGTCATTAAATTATAAACATTATTTAATAACGACTACAAAATTAATTGGTTGAAGCATATTCTTTTCTTTTGCCATTTGAAAGGACGTGGCGCCAATTTTCAGATGGTGTCTCCCCTTTGCCACTTGTGGGAACATAGGTCTGTGCATTCATAGCTGATTGACCCCAGACAAATTGTCTCTTTTTAGTTTTATTCTTAGAACAACTTAGAGCAGTGGCGACACAATTTTAACAACTGATATAAAGTAGGTTCTTGCAAGAGCTATTATCTCTGCATAAATCAGAAATATCCATTGTGGGAATCTTGTCATATAGGCCTACAAAGGTCACGATTTGTATGTTATAGTGCCCTCTATGTGCCCATTCTGCATGGAAACGTGTAAAACTAGATTTTTAAAGGAAAACATATTTGCTCGCAATGAAATTTTGTAAAATTTACACAGGATGTAGTCAGTGGATTAAATAATCCAAATTAGTTGTCAAAACTGTGTTGCCGTTGATATTTTTGGTTTTATTCTGGTTTTGTCATAATAAATGAGACTTTCAAACAGCTGTGCATTTCTCCCATTAAAAAAAATCGTTTTGATAACATTCACTGTAGTAGGCCTGAACCCCCCATAATTGGGAGGGTTTGCTTAGGAGTATATGTTAGAGGGCACTATAACATACAATGTTACATCTTGTTGTATGAATTAACAGCAAATAATGTACAATGGTCAAGGTCATGTATGGACCATGGGAATACCACGTCTGGCCCACATTAAATCATCAAAATCGGTTTGCAGTTTGCCGTACCTATTTTCATTCATTCTTGGATGGTGCCACCTTGATTGAGGCTTTGCCACCATTGCCTGTGTCATTTCAAGATGGGTCCCAATGGCCCTCCATTGAATACACCCTTGTGTGTGTCATGTGATAACACCTTTAATACTGGGAGTCTTACTGCATGCCAAAAGATACAATCACATGCATTAGCCATGCCAATAATATGCATACTGTTATCATTCCTGTTATGTTTCAGGCACCTATTAGTCCACATTCATAATGTGTCCTACAAGATAATGATCTTAATGAGCTGATTACTAATAAATATGTTGAAGTGACAATTTTGAATTAATTGAAGTGTTTATCACTTCATATATATGTGCTATTTGGGGCTTTTTGATTGAATTGTTAATGGTGCAATTATTTAGGGTACATAACAAACATAATCAAATATTAAAACACAGACATTGTACTGTACAAACTTCGGAGACTGATTGAAATTCATTTATAAACTTCCCGCTTTCAATTCGCATTTTGATTTTATATTTTTATCAGCAAACATCCTGTGGTTCAAAAACAATGAGTTTACGAGGACATTTGCTCCCCAAAGATTTGCATGCTTTTAAAGGATTTCCTTTATGGTTTGAGTAGAAATTTGTTGAGTAGGCGTGTTAGAATTTTGGCTGCACAAATAATGGATAGGGGACATTAAAACTAGAGGCTTCCACTTCCACAAAAATTAAGTAGACATGATAAAGGCAAAATAGTTTATATTAAGGTTCAATGGGTATATTGGTTGTGTTTTTGTGGACAATAATTTGTTGTAGGTAGTTAAAAGACATGTTCATCACCAACTTGCTTTATAAGGAGGCTTGCATCCTGTAAACACTGGTGAAATAGTTTGAGAATGACGTTCCATTCTTACTTGTTGTCACTACTTCAAATGTCGAGTTATGATGTCAAAGAACACTAGTATTTGTGGGCCACCAGCATAGCTGGTAGGACCACTTTGCAATCTGTTGTGTATGTATGTTTCACTAAAAAGTTTTATATGGAGCGGCCCACAGCTTATATTCTTTGAATATAGTGAGCGCGAAAGCCGAGAACCACAAAATTCTATAGTTTGTTTTGTAGAAATATACAACAATATTGTCTGATTTTTATCCCTCTGGCATTTTATCCCTCTGCCGTTTTAGTAGAAGGGTGATTTTGTCATAGCAAAATCTGTCATCGTCGGCATCTGCTTCGCTTGAACTCGTCAGACCCTTAACCCAATCTACATGACACTTGCACCACAGGACCCTACTCACTACATCTGGTTTTGTAAAAGTTCAGCATCAACATATCCCCTCCAAATGGAACTATGCCCTCAACAATATGCATGGAGTGATAGGAATAACAAAAAAAATCAGACTATAATACAGTCCACAATTCAAGTGTATCTACCAAACCTTTTCAAGGATTTTGGAGATTGTAACAAGGGACTATGTTTTAACCAGTCAGCATCTCCAGGGGATCGTGCATGAACAGTTTATAAATCCCCAATGTTCATTGATAGAATGTGGTAGTGTAATTATTGTTCTACCCCTACTCCCAGTAAGGGTATTGTTGTGGTTTGTACAGGATTCAGCCCAGAATTTGTGCATGACAGAAAATTTGGTAAAGTTGTCGATCCTATTATAGAGCAGGTATGTATAATTTTGCATATATATCGCCAGTGTTTTCATGCACTGGGACTTAGAGTACATTATTATTTCGAACAGTTCAATGTGCTGATGCATGTAACCATACCTCCTTGATGTAACCCTTTTAGTGTGGAATTCCACTGTGTAAAAGACTGCAGTGAGATGTGATTGGATTATTTGAGATATTGACTACCAATTATGCTCCAGGAGCATAAGTGGTGAGAATCATTTCAGAGCAGTGCTGTTCATTACTCTAAATGATGATCACAATAGTAGTAGCGATTTACTGAAAACCCAGAAACTTTTCTGACATGGAAATTATTGATAACAGTCATTTCTGTAGCATGTAAATCTGGACCACTTGTAAAAATTGGATAAGGTTTCTTGCTTAAAAATGGAAGTTTCTGGTTTTACATTATTCTGTAAAGGTTATCAAGGACTAGAATTTGCAAATTGGGTATAGCAATCTTCAATGGTCTTGTGGTCTTGTGACACAGTGGTTTGAAGTACAAATCCCATTCTAGCTTCTTTAGGTTAGAGGAAAAAACAGGTGTTTCCATAACATGACCTGATTTAACTGACCATCTTCCCTGACCACTATGAATTCAACAACCTTAACGGAATGGAATAAAGAAAATCAGAGAAAAAAATTGCTACTCTTTACCGGTATAGGGAGCTAGAAATACTTAACTGATGTGTAACAAGACAGATAGTGCATAGAGGAATTACTTGCAAGAACCATTTGCTGGCTTTCAGAAATGTCACAACAGGCTTTATGAATTAAACAACACATTCATTCTGGGATTCAAAATCATTTGGGATGACATTCTCGGATTCTAAAGGTTAGAAACATACAAGATATTTATGGCCACGAGTGACTTGGCCTGGTTTCAGTATAAAATTGGGAATACAACAATTCATAAATTTGCTACCAAGAATGTACAGGGGAAAGTGTCAAAGGAAACAAAAAAGTAATTAGTTGAGTGTTTCTCTCAAATTGGAGGGAAGATAATTAAAAGTACTCATTTGACACTGTGCTAGAATCACTCACATTGGAATTTAGGTTCAGTCATATTGGAAGTTAGGTTCAGTCTCTTACAGTCTCTCCCATTAAAAAATAATCAGTAGTATGAATGACCCCGATCACCTTTGCTCCACTAACCAATACAAACTCGGTCTTTGTTCGGTCAAGGGGCACCCACCCACCAAGTTTCAGGACCGTGCGACCCTCGGTCTCCAAGAAAATAGACGCGGTCCATTTGACCTCTTTTGACCTCAATGACCTTTGATCCACTAACCAATACAAACTCAGTCTTCATTCGGTCAAGGGACACCCACCCACCAAGTTTCAGGACCGTGCGACCCTCAGTCTCCAAGAAAATAGACACGGTCAGACAGATAGACAGACAGACAGATAGACAGACCACCGGTATTAATATATAGATGCATCAGCAACATTTCAATATGAATATCCACTAACACAGTCTTGGCACAATTAGGTTAAGTCATATTTCAGTAATAGCACAGACTTATGTGGAAGCATTTGTTTCCCTGTGGTTCTACATCGCCAATATTTTTTTTTTTGTTCAACGGAATTTGAATCATCAAAACAGTAACAATTGTTTTTTTTTCTTTTTTCAAGTTTTTCTATGAATGATTTGAACCACTTGGTACTCTGGTTGGAAACTTGATTAGAAATAATCTTTTCCCCAGAGAATGTAAAAGAATTCCAATTAATTGTATGCTCAATACTGGGTAATTCGTTTTAAGCAAATACTCGGAACGTTAAAGTATATGAATGCAGTAAAGTGTATCTTACCCATTCCATACAATTCATAACTGATGCATGTATTTTAACATGGTGCTAGAAAGATCTTCTCAAGACATTTTAACATTGTTTTAATTTTTATTGGCATACAACTTTTCCAAATTCATTGCACTTGTGACTTTGACTTAATAACTTGGTTATTAACATTTTTTTAATTCCATTTGGTCAAATTACTACTCTATCCATTATCACTGTCTTAAATAGAATAGCCATTTTGCTGTTTGTTCCAATTAAAGACATTGTCCATTACCACTCCATTTTCTCTACCCTGTGCAGTGATGTCATAACCTTGATGCAGTGTATGCCTCGTCAAACGTTGTCACGTTAAGCAGCATGCGTGCTTACTTGTGCGACCATCATATCTACCACTGATGTTACTACATGAAGGTAGGGAGTGGAGTAAAGTCTAGAGTCTGGAATGATTAAGCATGGGTTTAAGTTTTATTGCCATATATCCATTGACAAAAGAACTACATAAAAAAGAATGAACGGTTAGAAATTTACCATGTTGAAAATAGACAAATGCCAATGTGACAAAAGGTTTGCCATTCAACAAAGCAAAAGAAATCCAAAAAAGGATGATTAGGATACTTGGAAATTTACCAAAATTGACAAAATACAAACTGGAATCTAAATGACAGAAACCACTCACCTCGTTCATGCGAACCCTGGTCTGAAATGAACAATGGACAAAGTGTAAAAATGGATAAATTGAGACGATGACAAAATTTGACATAGCAAAGAATGGAAAGTACCCCAGTGGAAAATTCATTGAAGTAGAAATTAGACCAAGATTGAGAAAAAAAGTGGGAAATTGATAACATCCAGATATATATAAAAATTTACATCTGGGAAACAAACAAGTAGTCTATAATAATGAATGAAGCAAGTCATCCCCTTAGTGAAACCTATATAGACTAGTCGGCATTGGCAAGGGGCCCAGAAGATATACCGTATAAAGTAGTTTATTTTCCCAGATGGTTGCAGACATTACACACACATTTAGCCTGAGCCAAGAAACCAAAACCGAACCAAGACTTTTACATATAATTTTGCTCTTTAGACCCTACAAACTTTGTTTGTTATGTACTATAGGAGGCTTGAGTGGCCAGTAAAATACTTAAACCCTAACGAATGAGGCTTTAAGCTTGCTCACACTATGACAAAATAGGGGGTACTGCAAGGTGCTTAAGCCTGCAAAGCCAATTTTGAATGTCCCACCAATCACTGTTTGTTGTCTTCAATTGTCACTGATGATCCTGTAGTGGACCGTCAGACATCCGAAACTATCATCCCTGTCAATCATTAATTTTCAGCATGTTGAAACACTTTTGACAGGCAAAACGATTAGCGTATTCCATTCAGATTTGTTGGAGACCACACCTTTGACATTTTCATCACGTGAGCCGTCTCAGTCATGAAGAGGTTGTCACAATTTTGTTGGTATTCCTTTTTAAGGACCATTGAGACAAAACAAGGAAGTTAAGATGGGAATGCCACAAGGTGACTATTTTATACAACCTGCACACACACAAGGCACCTAGTCATGTCATCCTTGTCACATACACCATCTGACCTCCATTCTGTTTTGTTGGTCTAGTCAGCGCTGCTGCCCATACATGTCACGATTTTGTCGCTAGAACTCGTTCACCTTCCGTTGTGTTGTCGCTGAAGGTCATTCACACCTGTCAGTGAATCTTGCTTTTCCCTTTTTGCCGTCACTTTGCCCGCCAAATTGTCGATTTTCACGTCCGTTTCCTTTTGTGGTTTAAAACTGCTGCTACTATGTGCGCCACACTTCACATTGTCAAAGAAGTGGAGCTTCACTGGCTGGTACAGGCACCTCGGTAGGGTCTCCATTTAACACATCTGTGGTACAATACCACAATTAAGTGAATCACATCATTATCACATTCTCTTCACCATTCAGGTTAGAGAGGCCTTGATCTGCAATTCTATTACCTCTGCTGCCCTTTATTGAAAATGCTGCATTCTGATTGGTTCAGTTTACGGCTCGCATTATTCTGCAATAATGGGTCCGCGAATGCATTTTCTCATTATAATCACGCTGTTTTCGGTAATAGAATAGAATAAAGGGTTTTGCAGTAGTATTTATGGGCTCAAATGTATCCTCGGCCGGAAAAAATAAAAAATGGACTCGCTGCCGCCTCGCCATTTTTATTTTTTCCCGACCTCGGCACATTATTCGCCCATAAAGGATCCTGCATCACCCTTTCTTTCTTAATGTATACATTAAGGCACGATCAGTGATTTGCTATCAGAAAATAAAAAAAAAACAATCATCAAAAATCAGATTTTTGCATTTGTAACATGGTATGTATCCTAACATATCCGTCCAATTATAAGATTCAGAACCAACCTATTAAGGACAAAATCAGGTATTTTAGTCATACTGTCTGTACGGATACACTTACTTACAACACATAATTGAATGGAGATTCAAATCTTTGAATACTGCTGTTTTTCTGTGTATTTAAGAGTTGGAAGATTTTTTAATGACAATTCTACAGACTTATTCTTCCTTTGGTTATTCCAGCAAAATGCAAACATTTTGACTCTTTCAGGGAATCACTTGGATAGTGTCTTTAACACAGTTATAGGGAACATGACTACTGTTAGTCAGTTTGTTGCATAATGATATAGCATATGTGAGGGTTTTGAAAGCCATAGATGTTGAATTCAAGCCTCTATCAAATCTTCAATCCTCTATCTTCTATATCTGCTGAGAGACGGGAAAAAAACATTGACTGAGAAATGAATATACAAGTTTGATTATTCAAGGACAATAGTAATTATAATAATAGCTGCCCTTTTGGGTGTTTCACATAACCCTCAAGATGGCTCATATGTTCTTATCATATAATGATGATAATACTGGCAAATGTTGTATTTTACGTACTAGTTGAAATTTAAACAAATACACCACCCCAAAAGGTTGTATCTCTAAAACTTGTTCAAATGTCAGAAATGTTTCAGTTATGATTATAGTGTATTATTACCTGCTAATTTTTTGTCTTTCACACATACCTTTCCCTCCATTTGCTATTGATATTTGGGGATATGGTATTTTTATCCTACTGTTTATATCCCTGTGCTGAGGCTAAGCTGCACATATCATCAGCTCATGCATTAACTTAAAGGTTCAAATCATGACCGTGCATTTGCAGTGGTTTCTTTGATTGGCCAATTTTCCCTTATTCACATAGAGTGTTTTGATTTGGCTGGTTTTTCAGGCAATCTTAGACCCCTGAACATGAAAAAAACTCTGTAGCTTCATTTACCATTATATTGAGCAAATAACACCCCTGTATTTAGTATGATTTATGCTTCCCAGAACATGTATGGTCAGCTGTTGTTAACTGTGCTCCCATCCAAAGCTACTGAATAAAACCCCTGGTATATTAGCATGCTTACCTCATAGATTTCATTTCATTAAAGTACTTAGACACTATCTGTGTCCCACCCTACGGATCCAAATTTTGAAATTTTCAGGATTAGCTTGAAAGTTAAGGATATGCTCATTAATTAACATCAAGATGTTTTTGTGGTTCGCCAGTGTAGCTGTCAGGACCACTTAGCAATCTGTTTTGCGTGTGTATGTGTGTATGTATGTGTACTCAAATAGTATGTTTTTTTCTGGAGTGGCACACATCCTAATTCTTGAATATGAAGCATGAAAACTGAGACGGTCAAGTTTTTATTTCAAAACTGAAAATAACAGGAAATTAAGAAAACATCTGCAATTCACCGATACGAATCTCCAGTCATTATGTGTTTGTGTAGTGTCCCGCATGACTAAAATATCCGATTTTGCCCTATTAGGCGGCCTTGTGGTCTTATCACTTGTAGAGGAACATTAGGATACTTGTTACAGACAACATCTAATTTTATGATCTTTTTCTATTTTCATACTTATCAAATCATTTTGGATTGTAAAGCCCGCCTTTAAAGATAATTAATTCAAGGAAGGTTATGCTCACTTATTTGACTCTGGCCAACATTTAGATACGATATTCTATAATACTGACACATGGTTGATTGACAGATAAAATGCTACTTGCCACAGGATGTAAAAAGTGTTTTCAAACTGAATACTGTGCAGTCAAACCATACCGTGTGGATAGTCTTATCTTTGCCAAAGAGCATAACCCAACAGCAATTCATTCTGTGCACTCACGCTTATTGTGAACTCTCTTTTATTTGCTCCAGATAACCCTATTTCTATTGAATGCACCAAAATAGCTGTAAGTGGGGTGTGGTTTTCTAAGGCAGGTTATGTGGTCTCCTCATGTTTTTATAAAATGGGCTTATGTGCCATACCATAATGCCTTACAGGTATCACTTTATCAGTTGTTTATTATTGCTGTTATTCTTGCGATGTTATCATGCAAATTGGTTTTGCACAAGTTGGATGCGTTATACATTAATAAGCAAATGGTAGTCAGTTTATGGTTTCTGTTGGAATGGCGTGTTACACAAGGTTTTGAGCCTCCAAGCAATTCTGCCAACTCGCAAAAAAAAAGAAAAGAAAAAAAAAAGGAAAAGAAAAAAAAAGAGCAACTGTGTATATATTTACAGTCACTGGATACTGACTGGAGAATGGTTGTGACTAACTTTTGTTAATGCAACGCCCATTTTTTCACAAAAAAGGATATCTTCATGGGTTTCTATTTTGGTTCAGACTGCCGCATGAGCATTTTAGAATACGGGAAAGAGAGACAGGAAGGAAGAATGTCATTATGAAATATGTAAAAAAAAATGTGCTGACTGGAGAATTTTTTGTGACTAATGTTTTTTAATGCAACTCCATTTTTTTCCTAAAAAAGAATATCTTATAATGGTTTCTATTTTGGTTCAGACTTGCCGCATGAATAATTTCAGATAAGGGAAAGCAGAGACAGGAAGAAGATGTCGGTATGATATGTAAAAAAATTGTGGCTGAGGGAAATGACATTATGAACATGGTCCCCTCAAGTGTCCTATGGCCCAAGGAAAAAAAAATCACATCATGCAGAGCTTTCAGTTAATTAGGAGATCCATAAGTAATGATAGTAATTACACTTGTCCACTACTATATTCAGCTTTGAATAAGAACTAAGAAAAGTCTAGGTGAATGATGGCCACAATAACAGTGAAATGAATTGGTTAAAATTTATGGCATTCATGTTTTTTTGGGGTTCCCGGCCAAGTCAAACTGTAACATTCTACTCCCACAATGCACTGATGATGTATGCATAGATATGCGCCACACAATGCTTGTTGGTCACCATGGTCAAGACATGCTGTCCCTAGTTGACTATGGTCCGATGACAGCCATGGGTGGGTTGACCATGGTTTTCAACCGTGGTTACCATGGTTCCCATGGTAGACCATGGTCGACCATGCTTAGCATGGCTGAGGCCATTGTCAGCCAAGGTCATCACCTTGTGGGCCTGTCTGAACCATGGTCACTTCTCCCATGGTCAACCATGTTTTTATCACCTCATTGGACCATGGCACTTGACCATGACACTTCAGTGCATTGTTTTCACTGCGATACATGGGATTCCCTGAGTTTTTATGATTTTTTTGCACCACTGTGAAGCTCTGGACGCTCTGTGACTAGGTCCCCTTTTCTTGAGTCTTTAGTCATTACTTAGTGCGTTTATACTTTGAAACTTTTTACAATTGAATATTATATTTTTGCCATCATTATCAAGCAAGATGGTTTAGCTCAATTGTAAGTCCATCAGTCCCTTGTAATACAAAGGTCCCCGGTTCAATTCCCGGTCAAGGTACGTTGCTTTTTTCTGGCACTATTAATAAGTACCGAAACTAAGATAGGAACTTACTGGTGTGTCAAACCATAGGATGTTTTTTTTGTGGGGGGTATTTTTTTTAAATATATTTGAAAAATGCAAACATTGTCTCCATGGTTGATCCTGACAATTTACCATGCTTTACCATGGACAAACATGGAACAAGTTGACCATGCTCAACCATGGTTAAACATGATTCATATAACCATGGGTGACCATGGTTCACCATGTTTTTGAAAAATGGCACGCCATGGTCAACCATGGTAAAAAACACCCAAGTGAACCAATGGTCCACCATAGTTAACATGACCAAAATAACCATGTTACATGTTTTTTGAAAATTGGCACCCCTGCCAACCATGGTCAACTGCAAGGTTTGAACATGGTTTGACATGGTCACTTTAACATGTTTTGACCATGGTTGGTCGTGGCGTTTCCATTTTCAAAAACTGGCTAACCATGGTTTTGACCATGGTCAAAACCCTGGTGAACCACGGGGGGGTGGGGGGGGGGGGGTGGTTAACCGATGGTTTAAAACCATGCTTTTTTCGCCTAGGGCGTGTTGATTTATATATAATCAATAATAAGATGTTTATGTACTTAAAGAAGAACAAATATTTCTGGGCATCCCAAATTGTTTTAATCATGATATAGATTATCATTGATACTAAAGAGTTATCAAAAACGAAATCTCCCTGAAATGGCCCTCATAGCTACTATTCTGTGGGCATTTTTAAATAAGATTCGCAATGGAACACTGGTGGTGATGTAGGGCTACTAACTAATCATAACAAAATAGAGTATTGATTATTGACTCCAGATGTTGATTGATGACTCCAAGCAACCAAGCACCTGCTTGTGAGTTATTGATTTACTGTGGACATGGAATTACAGGCATAATAGAAGTTCATTGGCTATGTGTTAGCCACCTGCTGCTTCAGGCATGTTTTATGTAAGGAGGTGTGGCAGATGGCTTGTGTACAGTAGTCTTTCAAGAGGTTGACAAGAAGCTGGTAGAAAATTTTTTGAAACGTACTTCTCATTTGATGCAAAAATAAATGTGATCTGTAGGTGTGAAGAATGTATGGCTGTATGATTTGAGTAAAGAAATGAGCAAAATGGCACCATTTGTATTAAATTTTTGCCAAAGTGTTTGCAAAAATTAGTATTGGTATGGGTCCTACAACAGACTTGTGGAGTCACATCTCTTCCCAAACCAAAATTGAGAGAACTCCCTCCCTTGGGGGTGTGGGGGTGGAGTTGGGCAATATGTATTATCTTGTCTGTCTGCATGCCATTGCGTTTAATGTTTTATTTTGTTGTTTGTGTTTGTGTGAAAACCATAGTGAACAATTAGGGATATAAACCAGTTTGGATAAACTTACATTTTTTGGTTCATTTGAAAACAAAAAAAAAAAACTGGAATGATTAAAAATGACATGGTGGACATTGACTTCATACATAACCTTATTGTTACAAAACTTAAATCCAACATTAGGTAGTACAAATTATGAAATTTGTACCACACTCAGACTACACAATTTCACACAGGTAAAATGTTTGCATATAAAATCAAACCATTTCAAAACCATTCTGGATCAAAAGCATTCGACATACCAAGGAAAAAGGAACATACAACTCTAGTTAAACTGATGATTTCAAAAAAGTTCACTTGGAAGAGGGAGAAAAGCCATAGAGTAGTAGCATCAAGCCTGTAGACTATTTCAATCATTTAAAAGGTATATGAGAGAAGAAGAATAATTCGCATTTTGTCCAACGAATAGAGAAATGAGTGCATCGGTTTTAAAACATCTAAATTTGTGATCTCAAATTTTATTGTGCAGAGCAACTAAGTTTTGCCAAACATTGCTGTTTTCTTGATTGACTTTGTGATTAGAAAATAAATTTCAAGGGAACAAACAATTGGTTCTTGAGGGTAATAGGTAATGTGATACAGCCTGAATTTTTCAGATTGGAAATTGGGTATGCTTATGGTAAAAAATTATGATGGACGTTGCATAAATGAGAAAAGAGAAAATGCTGTATTTTTGCCCCCCTTATTAAGGCACCGCCTTCATAGATAACAATCAAACATCATCACACGGTTTGGTGCTCTTTAATATCTCGGTAGATGACATTAATGTTTAACGTGAATTGTTGGTTTGCATTGACCCGTGTTTGCAGGGGAAAATATGTGTTAAGCAATCTCAGACAGTTTACTTTGATTTAATGTTCAGTGCGTGCTGTTTGATGTTTTTTTTTTTACACTTAAAAAAAAGCCAGGCAATAGGAATATTGAATTCATGACTCTAAACTAAGAGACTGCAGATGAATATGTTTAAATTATTACCAATTTATATCGAAATGGATTAGATTTTATACCAAAATGTTCTAATTAAAAATTAATAGCAATTTTCTCCAAACTTTGTTGTTTATATGTCCCTTTTGCAAAGTTACAACTTTGCTAACAGAATACGCTTGCAGAAGATATGTCCGTAAACAGCAGTAGTCACAATTCCCAAATTAGGATTACAGCTAAGATCTTAATTTGCATTTTGGTCAGAGGTGACTTTTATTTTCCTTATTGGATCATATGGCAAACCACTTTGTCTTTGGAAGGGGTTGGGGGCGGAGTTTGGATGGTCACAATTACCAAATTAGGGAATTTTACCAGTTAAATATGGAATTTGCATATTTTGGTCCGGAGAAATAATTTTCTCCTTCCTTATTGGATCATATGGCAAACAACTATGCTTTGGAAGGGTGGAGGGGGGAAGGAGGTTGGGGGGGGGGGGTAAACAGTAGGAGTCACAATCCCAAATTTTAGGGAAACAGTTAGTTCTATGTGCTTTTGGTCCAGGATAAATAATTTTACCTTTTCCTTATTGGATAATATGGCAAACAATCTGCTTTGGAATGGCGGGGAATTTACCATGATGGTTTCTATTAATGCTCTGTTGTCAGTGACGGCAGAAGCTGAATATTTGTTAGGGGATGCTTTCATAAATTAGTGGTTAAGGTATAGGATTTGGTTCAGAATTTAATGGCCATGTGGAGGGGGCAGGAGATTTTAGGAGGCCACATGCCTTCTACCAGCTTATAATTTTCTATTCTTCCACTACTATCCTATATTAGGATGACAAAACCCCCTATTGTTATATAGCAAGTTACCTTCCCCGCCAATTTTAGTTGGTAAATGGACTATAGAAATGCCCTGCATCCATGTGTGTGTGTGTGCGTGTGTGCATCCCATGGATATAAGCAAGTGTGGGAGTCCATCTTCGCAACATTGATGTATCTCATGTAGGACAGTAGTTGGGATATGAAATGCATCATGTGTATTGGGTTCAAAAGGTCAACATATGGCTACAAAAACAATAGGTTATCAGCATAAAAACCTTGTAAACGCATAT
The DNA here is from genome assembly GCA_023653785.1 of Ophioderma brevispina. Taxonomy (NCBI): domain Eukaryota; kingdom Metazoa; phylum Echinodermata; class Ophiuroidea; order Amphilepidida; family Ophiodermatidae; genus Ophioderma; species Ophioderma brevispina. Next base: position 20,432 of record JAMKCH010021120.1, read on the forward strand.
CTTTTGATCTAAGCAAGTATGGGCTCTCCATCTTTGCATGGTAGATGTCACCCAAGTAGGCAGTGGATGAGCTCAGATGTGGGTCATATGGCATGGGTCAAAGGCAAATGCGGTCAAAACGGGTTTAAATTGCTAATAACCCTTGTCAATTGTGGAAGGATGATGGAATTTGGTGAGTGTAGTCAACCTTCAGTGTCAGAAATTTTGACGGTCATTTCAAGGTCATAAAGGGCCATTCAAGGTCAAACCATTACAAATGGTTGTATGGTCATGAAACCTGGTGGATATAGTAAAACTTTGATACCAAAATGTGTCAAAGTCATTTCCATGTCATCTGGGGTCACCCAAGGTCAAATCACTGCAAATGGCTGTATGGCCATGAAACTTGGTGGGTGTGGACAACATTCAGTACTGGAAATTTTGAAGGTCATTTGTCATTTCAAGGTCATATGGGACCATCTAAAATCAAATAACTACAAATGATTGTGTGGTCTTGAAACTTGGTATGTGTAGTCAACATTTGTTACCATACTAAAATTTTCCAATGTTAACTGGGTGTCATCTTAGGTCAAATCATAACAAATGGTTGCATAGTCTTGAAACTTTGTAGGTATGGTCGACATACTGAACCAAAACTGTGAAGGTCATTTCAATGTCAAGTAGGGTCATCCAATGTAAAATAACTACAAATGGTTGTATGGTCATGAAACTTGGTGGATGTAGTCAACATTGAATATTTGAATTTTTAGAGTTAATTTTAAGGTAATCTGCAGTCATCAATGTATTGCAACTGCTATGACAAGAATCTCAGTGGTTTCAAAACTAGTTATTTCCATCACAATTATCCCTGTGATATTAAAGTTATATTACTTTCCCTCCATTTACTACTGTGATGGGTGGGGGATCTTTGTGGTTTAAGAACCGTCTTGTTGTATTATAATTATGAAATTGATTATTTTAATTTATGCAAATATCTACTCATGAAAATGTATTAATGAGTCCATTGAATGACTTATTTTGCCCTAATGTTTGATGTAGGATATCACTCTTGGTTGTTTATGAGACTGCCTTCCTGCTGGCTTCAGTCTTTGTGTCCTGTATTTGAGCCACCTGAAAGACCAAGTGAGTGACAATGGAATGTGCACCTGGCAATGGAATGTGCACCTGGCAATGGTGGTTTAGTTATGTGAATTTTAATGTACACATTCCATTGCTGCCCACTGACTGCACAAGGTGACTCCAAAACCTCAAAACTATCCTGCAGAGAGTATGAAAATTTATGTGTGACATCCAGTAGGTCTTCCCATTGTGCTTAAGATTTGATGTTAGGGTGAAATTTTTAAATTCATAATGGCATTAATGAGTTGGATGATGCTTTCTCTATAGCAAATCATGTTACAGACAGCCTGCTCTACATATTTTGGATATGTGCATAAATTAATTCATGCTCATCATTATTCTAAATGGATTAATGCACAACTCTGCCCATATATATTGTTTAACAGAAGACAAATGATGGAAGACATGAAATCTCTCTGAATCACTGAATACATGACAAACCGACATGACATTGATTGGCAGGCATAATTATATTATACCCTTCACACCTACTGTGTATCATATAAAGCACATGATACAATGTAGGTGCAAAGGGAATAGTTATACCAAATGGCTACCACTAAGATGCAAATTCCTTATCTCGTCTGCAACTTGTGTTCCAGGACCACATCTTTTCGACTCGTCTCAAAGGGCAGCTATTCATTATTTTCTATTTCAAAAGCTGACTCTGATGTTGTAGTTGAAATTGCTTACTCTACCTCAGTCTAAAAAATATAAGCATAATAAATTAAAATTTTGCGTTTCCAGGAGGATTCGAACCCAGGACAGTTTAATTACAAGACAAGCACCTATAGACACATGCCACGCAATCCGAGCCAGCAGAAGGTTGTTCTTTTGTAATACTTAAATAAGTACATTAACAGAATAAAGCACAATCATAATCATGAATAGCGCCACCATGAGACAGTCGAAAAGACTGTTGCAGACGTTGCAGACAGAATAAGTCCTCTGCCCATTAAGATGACCAAGTGGAAGCTAATATAAGCTTTGTACATCAAATTTATAGGGACAGAGGATTGAGTGGCCATTCCTTCCAAATGCGATAAATTATTCACAAATACCTCCTGATTACAGACTCAGAAACTGCTCAAGTGTGACCAATAAGTGACCTGTTGTTAGCATGTCAATCACTTTGATGACAGCATCTCCCATGGTGTACGTAAGGAGCAGCATCTTGTCTGATCAGTTGCCTTGAACACAACACTCACTAGAGTATTGAAAACTCTGTCATTCGATATGGACTTTTATATGAAAAAGATTAAATTTTACTCTGTGGGACAGTTGTTGTTTTGTCCTTTTTTGTAAAGTGGTCATAAATTTGACCTTGATACTCTGTCAAAATGAAACTCAGAACAGATCCATATTATTAAAAAGATGATATAAACACTGCATTTATTCACTTTTATTTAGCATGAGCTAAAGAATTTCCAGGTAATGATTTGTAAATTAAAAGGTTAATTGATTTGTGAATTAGTCCTTTGCTTCAAATCTTAATGAAACAAAGAAAGTAAACCAATTTTTGCTGTCAAAGTAGTATTCTCAAATTTTAAAAGTGTCATATTTATTACAGGGCATTTATAAGGGACTCTACATAGACATGGAGTACAATACAAACAATCAGCAAAACCAAACAGATGAACACCATTGTGATAGGCCAGGGGGTGTTCAAAATATATCATATTGTGCAGGAGTATCAAGGTGCCTGACAAGGAATCCATGATTGGTATCAGTACAATAACCTTCCAACACAATTTGTGTTCTTGATTCTGTTGTTAATATCTGAAGAGGATTTTTTTTCTGGTGCAATGACACTGAGTTCCATATGCATTTACATTTGAAGGTAGAACTGCAGGGGGAGCAGGATATGGCATGGGCTCTATGCCATACTGAATAAGAAAAAAACATTCATGGTATTGTCATCTTACATTGTATGCTTTGTGTGCATTCACTCTTTTTTACTCTCATGAAGAGCATTTTGTGTGAACATTTTTGTTTGCTAGACCTGAATATGTAGGAGGGCTTTTTGTGGTATCATAACACTATCAGTGTTTTTCACCCAAAAGATTAAAAATATTTGACATTTGCAAGAATAACCTTAAAGTCGAAGGTATGTTTGTAGAATTCTTATATGTTATATTTTGCAACTGAAAAATTGACAAAAAGGGAAGAAAACAGTAGTGCTCAAGGAGACGAATCTCCATTTAATTATGTGTTGCAGTATGTGTCCGTACAGACAGTAATTACTAAATTATTAGATTTTGTCGTTATTATATAGTTGCTTCAGTCTTAGCACTTGTAGGGTATGTTATGACAACTATATTTGTTACAGACATGCAAAAATCTGATTTTTATGATTGCTTTTTTTTTTAATTTTCTGATTTAGCAAATCACTGATAGTGCCTTTAACCATTACATGAAAATATCAAGAGATTGTTTCCTTTGGAAATTCTTTTACTTTTACTGTGGATTCCACATCCAAATGAAGGGGTACTAGTAATCATATGCTGTGTATAGCAATATGATGGACATGTGACTCCTCATGGGACTCCTCATACATAAAATATCGCATGGTCAGGAAACATACTGGACAGAATCAAGGACTTGTTGCATCTGGGTAATAACATTCATCAGATCAGCTCCCATAGCATCAGAAGGTATCACACGGTGCTTGAATGCCTTGAGCTACTGACATATTTACGTCGGTGACGATTGTTAAGCAGTGCTTAGCAGTGCCAGGGGAGGAGTAGTCCCAAAGTGGGATATTGGTTTTGTCAAAGGCTCTTAATTGCATAATATCACTTTGCCCATGGATTAACAGGTGTATTTTGAATCCATTAGTAGGTTTTACCTTGGACTGTGTCACGTATCCCATTATGAAAGGTATACACTCCATCTTGAGAATAAGCGTACTAAAATAGTTGGATTTCTAGATCGTAATAAATTTGTTGCTCATGATGATGGTTAGCTGGACACAGAGCTGTGCAGTTCGCGTAGTGTTAATTTCCTCAAGGCTTACGTGAAATGGGAAAATACAACCAGAAATTAATGGAGGCTTTTGAATCACCAATTCAATTATGGGGGGGGGAAAAAAACTTCCAGAGGCATTGTAAAGCCTTATGATACCACACTAATGCAAATTAAACTCAACAGATCTGTTCAGTATGACAACAACGTTATCGTCAAACTATGCAAAATGTATTTTTGACAGGGCCCTTTATTTTTAGTTCGCCTAATTTCTCTATCCTTAATTTCATGGTTGACACATTAGCATCACATAGTTAAAGCACTTGTTACATTTGGCAGTAGAACACGGATTATAAGGCATGTGTACTTGACTTAATGTTGTCTGGGCTATTTGATAATGCTATCCAGGAAATTGTAAATCTCTTCATCTTCATTAATACATAAACCACTTTGTATGCCATACTGGCATACTTTGGAAAGGTGAAATATAACAACCAAAAACCCATCCCACTATAGACCGTATCAATAGCAGCCATGTTGGTGGACAAAGTAAGGACGCATTCACAGTACACATACATTAAATCCGACTAGCCAAATGATGGTCAGACTTGATCCGCCTTACTGGGGGGCATCCAACCAAAACCTACCCAAATCTTTTGTCCGTCTGTACCACGTGATTAAGACAATCAAAAGTGCACTTAATCTGCACCATTTGGGTGAATAAAGCAGGATGCACCAAGCTATGGCTGCCAGTGAGGTGTTGGAAATTGTGGTGGCAAACCGGATTCGTGTATACATTCACCTGTCAATGATCCCTGTGCATTCGTTAAACATGGATCGATTGACAGCTGAATTTACTGGTAGTCTGGAATGTATGCATCTGTCCACCAACATGTTCTGGTGGCTGACATCATATTGAAATACGGTCTATATGCTAGTATGTATTTATAATTCATAATGTTGAAATTAGTTTAAAAAGAATATATGAAATACAGTGATGATAAATACCTACTTGAAGATAGCCAAAGTGATAGCGACTTCCCACAGTGCAAAATTAACTCCACTTTAAAGACATTCAGTGATTTATCAAACATGAGTGAAAAATTTGAATTGCGGGAATAGTTAAAAGTGAAAGATAAGTCTGTATATTCTCATAAGTTACGTTTCAACTGAAGCATTAACAGAAAAGAAACAACAGTGTTTCAAAGATACGATTATTCAATTACGGGTTGTAGAAAGTGTCCGTACGGACAATTCTTACTAAAATAAACTGATTTTGTCTTTAGGCTGGTTTGTCGTATCATTTGCAGGGTGTTTTAGAATCAATACTAGTTCCAGACATGGCAAAATCTGATTTTGATGATCTTTTCGTTTTATTATCTGATTTTATCAAATCACTGATAGTGCCTTTAAGAGACAAGTTTCTAGGACACTGAAGGCTACATGGACAAATATTTGATTTACATGTGTGCACCCAAACATTGCCCAGGCAGACCGACCTAATGAATAAAACATTCTCACCCCAGGCCTGCAGTGCTGGAACCCAGACACTGTTTAACATACTATAAACTCATCTTAAACATGCACCATCACATTACAACTGGAATTGGGGTCTGTTTGGTTTGGTCAATTAGAGCAACTTTAACATATTGTTTAGTTTGATGTTCAGAATACTTTGCTTTGAATGACTTTAGTTTGGTTGCAGTTTTAGATGCTTGTTCAAAAGTTACATGATATAAAACATTACACTAAAATTTCTCTCTCTCTGGGCAGTAAAGGTAATATAGTAATGACCATTGTTTACTGATAGTATCAGTTGTAAACAAAACTTTTCCCATGCAAGAAATTTTATTAAAAAATTATGGAATGGCATATTTAGTGAAAATGGATTTTTAAAACAAATCACACCTTTAATGTCCTACGCTTGCTTGTAAGACTACTGAAAGTCTCATTGTTTTCCATTTACAATAAATAGCCAGAAACATGGAATCACTCAATTACCTGAACTGTACATTTTGAGCTGGTGTATGATATTCAAGAGGTCAAAGGGTCAAAATCCTAAGTTTCACAGAAGGTGCTGTTTTATAGACTTGTGTTTCCATCTCAATATACTATGTACTTTTTATTTCAAATCACATCTTTTTGGATACAAATCAATTTCAGCATTTTTCCTTCAGAGTTAACAAAGGTTCTAAATCAATGATGGGAGTTTGATACCGACTCTGCAAAAGGTGAGGCTAGATTTTTTTACTCCAGCTTTGTGAAGGGGGCTGGATTTTTTTTTTTTTTTTTTTGGGGGGGGGTGTTCAGCTAAGTTTGCTTCCCAGTAGACTTTAAATCATACTCTACAAGGACCTTTTGATCACAAAAGTAGGGTTGTGATCCCTTTGGCCCCTCTTAATCTTCGTCTTCATTAGCTAATGTCCGTCCACTGTTCGATGAAGCCTCAACGTTTCCATGCTGGATTTTGGTCCTACCCTTCCACACTGCCTAGTGCCGGTTGGAATGACCCTGTACTTAATGTGGTGCAGGTAACAGACCCGGGATTGTCCCCTACTCTTTTCGATAGGCTGCAACTTTTTACGTGCTCGCAATGACTCCTCGATACACAGGACGCACAGCTTTACATGACTCTCCTCCGAAACGTCATGAGGCGCCGGACACCCTTGCATATACATGCACATTCTACGCAATTTCCGACCTTATAGGAACTCTTTGAGTATGACCAACGACCCGACTCTCCCGGGGCTTCACACCATGAGCCGCTTGATCGATCTTATACCCTGCCGACGGTTCAGCCCCTTACCACCGCTCAGCCACCTCGCCCTTAAATCTACCCCCTGAATTATAGTCAATATTTGACACCACTCTGCAGGTGGAATGGAAAATGGGGCACTGTTGATTAATATGTGGCTTATATTTTTATTTAATATATTGTATATTATTTTTTTTAGCTACATAAACCTTTGTATTGTTTGAAATATGATCATCTTGTAAATAGTGTAGTCAACAACTCCCGGTATCTCCGTGTACAGGAGCGTACCGTTGTTGATTCATTATCAAACCATAGTTTGCAAATTAGCGTGTCAAGTCCGGCGAAGTGTTCACAGGAGTGCATTTACGTGATAAGCTTAAAGGCTAACTCAGAGATTTCCTGAGGAGGGCGCCCTAAATTTTCAAAAATTTTTTTTTTTTGCATATACCTAATGCTTGTCCATATACCAATCACTGTGTGAAATAGCTAAGCTCAAATCGAAGTCCTTCAAATCGCAACTTTGTCATAACTTTCCGGATCCGGAATTTTTGTTCTGCACAGTATCCTATGGCAATGTATACTATACATAAAAGTTTACTGCATGAAAACGAAAAATCTGATTCATCTCAAACTTTGGAATTCAGCATTTTAGACTATCTTAAGTTCTAGTTGGGTATTTCTAATTAATACTCAGAAAAATTACATTTCAAAATCTCTGAGTCAGCCTTTAAAGTCGACGCACTGTTCATCACATTTAGAACTCGGAGTACGCGTAAGGACACCAGGCGCAAACTGCAAAGCAACAAACCAACCAAAACCATCGTTTTGCTTTAGATTTTGCTAAAATATTACTAGGAAAGATTTCTGTCAAACTAGGAACATTTTAGTGTTGTAAGTGAGAATAATTATGTTCCTCTATATATGATATTTTAATAAGTTTTCAGAAGGATATTCATTGTTGAAAGGGATTCAAACATGTTACAGAGTGGTTCAACACAAATTAACAACTCTGCATCCAATGTGTCCTTGTATTTTTATCCCGCTCGGGGGATAAAAATACACGGACGCATGGATGCATCATTGTTGTTTTGTGATGAACCACTCTCTAACATATTTGAATCCTTAAATGACTAATGAGTACCCAGTCAGTTTACTCCATTCTGCTGCTCTAATATATTGCATTTGATATTGGAACCTTTTGAACATTACAATATAAGAAAATAAATTTAAGGCGTACTACTTCTTTCATTCATAGCAACTATTGTGTATATCTCACCTGTCCTCATGAAAAGGTTCACCACAAAATCAATGGTTCTTTCATGATTTAAAGATTTCTTATATCCCTTCATGTGAGTTTTACCTTTAGTGAAATGTTACAGGGGAAATCACACAAACTGACTATCACATTTAATATTCATTTGAAGCCATAATTCAGCATTTGTTCAAACACACACACAGGCACATTTTGAAAGAAACACATTTTGTAATACAACTGAGGTTCCTTGATTTTTTAATTACATGTCCATACAGTTTGTAGTCAACTTTCACACATGTTGTGACTTAATTTGAATTTATATAATAAAATAGCTTTGTTGTAGCTTAGTTTTCCTGTAAGAGGGTTCTTGCAGTTTTGGTTTGCATTGGGATGTGCTCCCAAGATAAAGAAAGCTGACCTCTGAAAATGTACCAAATTTGACAAACAGTAGACCACAAAAAGAGTTTCTGGAATTGACAATATTTATGTTTAAATGAAGTTAAGTTTGCCAAAATTTGGGAAATGTTTGTAAAATTTTAAAATGTTAAATTAGCACTTTTAGCACTTTTAGCAAGTTATTTTGCCATATATCAGAGATGTAACTTTTCAGGAAATTTCCTGATTTCAGGAAATGAATCAAAATGTTTGCACTTTTGTTTATTTTCAGCACCTTTTGAGTCCATTTTGCTCAATTTTATGCACTTTTCAGGATTTCATTGTTACTTTCAGGATTTGTTTCATTTCATTTCATTTTTATTCAGTACTCAAACAACATAAAAAATTGCACACATAGAATAGACATAGAATGGTAAAATACAGTGAGATCATCATATTCCACATAAAATTAAATTAAAATTAATCTACTGTATGCAGGTACCAGGAAAATTATTGCAGCTTGGGATGTGAATAATAAACCAGGAGTACCAAGGATAGCCCAAAAAGCCTTTAAAAAGGTTTAATTCCATTGGGGTCCTGAGTTACATCTCTGATCTATAGATATAATAAAAAGCCTGAAAATACTACCTTGCTTGGCAACACATCTCAGGAGCCCTTTCCACAAACCCCCCAGTTTTCCATCTTAAGTCACTACAGCACATGAACACTATTGGATAGAAGCACTCTTACAAGCTGTCTGCAACTGATATGTAGTACAAATAAAATGTATACAGTGTATTTGTATACACATAATTCATACACACACATACCTACATACACACACGCACACACATGCACGTACATACATAGTTACAAAAGTCTGCTAGATCCTGGGTTATATAGAAGGCCCTTTTCCAGTGGTTGTGTATCCACCCCTGAATCCTGTACATATTGAGTTCAAAGATGATTTAAAGCTATATTGTTACAAGCTTACTGACATGTTTGCCCTGTTCTGTTTCCAAAACAGGAAGATTACAACCCTTGCACAAGTTTTGACTATAGGGGGTTCTACCCATGGGGAGGCTCTGATCTATTAAATAGATATGACTGTATGGCCTTGACATTTTAAGCCCAGGGGTGATTGTTACTTAAAAATATAGGCTGGTATTCAGAAAGGTTGTCTAAATTTAGACCTGGGTTTAAACCAGGGTTAGTGCTACATAAGTGGACTTTTTTCCCTTCTGACATACTCTAAAATGTGCTGTAATGGGTGAGAAAACTCATCATGGATGTGCCATAATGGCTCATCTATGAGGAATTTTCTCACCTGTTATATTTAATTTTTCAAAGTATTTTGAAAGGAAAAAAGGTCCACCTGTAATGGTAACTAGAAAACATTTAGTACAGTACTCTTTGCGCTGTTGTAATTCACATTCAAAATAGTATGTTGGTGATGGCCCTTCCTACGAAACAGAAACAAAATATATGTTGTAATTGTAAGTGAAAAAAAAAAAAAAAAAAAATGTGGGTTGCACTTTCAAACTTAAAGGTGCATTTCATGATCCTAACACCTTCATTTTGTTTATAGTTCACAATCATCGAGAAAAGGTTTTTTCTAAATTTAAAGTCGATCCGGACGGTGCCCCGTATGTGTTGTCATCTATCCGTAAACGGAAATCAGAAAATTCTACCAGGTCAATTTCGCACGTAAAATTCAGCACACATAGGCCTACTTAGACCATGAGATTAGATAATATAAGAATCTCGGCTTTTTTTAGAAGGTAATTTAGAAAATTCTATCTTTGGTCAATTTGAGGGGGTGGTTGTGACACACGAGTAGGCCTACATAGGCCTATAATTAGAATAAAATGCATAGAAAACAATAAAAAAATATTGGATTCTATTCCTACAATTAAAGTCAGCTCTTTGTTTTCAAACTAAAAACAAGTACATTGTCAAACCTATACACGTTCGCAAGCCTCACGCATGGGGAAATATAAAAACCTCATTGGCCATTATTCATCCAGAGTCCTTTTGGGTGATTTCCACCTGTTTTTTTCCTGAGAGGGTGTTGGAGTCTCTTGGCATTTTTAGGCTGACCGTCACGTTCAGGCATCTCTCGCGCTTCCATAGTTTTAGTTGCGAATATAGACGCATGCACGGCGCAGCTGCTGATTTTACGCGCGAGTCCCACTCAGAACGCCACGCAAGCATTTTTGTTGGAAAATCCAACTTGGAACAGTGCCAGATCTAGTGCGCGGAGCTAACGTGTCCTAGCCTCCTTAAAAATATAGGCTGGTATTCAGAAAGGTTGTCTAAATTTAGACCTGGGTTTAAACCAGGGTTAGTGCTACATAAGTGGACTTTTTTCCCTTCTGACATACTCTAAAATTTGCTGTAATGGGTGAGAAAACTCATCATGGATGTGCCATAATGGCTCATCTATGAGGAATTTTCTCACCTGTTATATTTAATTTTTCAAAGTATTTTGAAAGGAAAAAAGGTCCACCTGTAATGGTAACTAGAAAACATTTAGTACAGTACTCTTTGCGCTGTTGTAATTCACATTCAAAATAGTATGTTGGTGATGGCCCTTCCTACGAAACAGAAACAAAATATATGTTGTAATTGTAAGTGTACCTTTAATCAAGAAATATTGGGTAATTCAATGCCCATTTGTAGCATTTTAGATTACGAGGATGGTCAGTATCAAAGTCCATTTCCTGCTAATTCTTAAAATGACAAATTCACTTTAATATTCAAACATCTCAGCCCAATAAAATATTGTGATGCTGTTTGGATATGATGAATGCAAAAATATAACATTGTTAATTCCTGAAGATTGGCAGCACATATGTGATCATTTTGTAGATATTCACATGAGAAGCTTGCAATTTTTGACCACATTTTACAAAGGCTGATAAAACAACCAAAAATATTCATAGGAAAGTTTATGATGTGACTTAATTTTAACCCAAAACACTAGTGTACTTCTGAGTAGAGTTTGTGTGGGAAATTGTGTTTCACCTCATGCATTTTGCATATACAGCAATAAGCGTAAATGATTTGACCTTAATGGGGTATAGGGAACTGACTGTGGACAAGACAAGGGAGTTTATAATGATGGGTCATATGAGGTAAAGTTGTAAAATAGGCTGAAAATGTCAACTTTGTCAGATTAATTGATCTTTGACTATTACCTTTAGCAGTCCCCCTGTGGCCATTATGTCCTTGAGTGTGACCCTGCTTTGACAGGTCATGACCCCAGAAGTAGCATTTGACCTTATGCACTGGAAGTTCAGCTTAAATCTCAAAATAACATTTGCACTTCACTGCATATGCAAAAACTACAGTCAATTGGTTACATTAATATAATTTTTGGTAACCAAATTTATCTTACATTTGTTTAAATTGGAATGCTTAAATTCTTTGAAAATTAAATGGCAGATTGTACTTGAAAGTTCAATGCACCTTTGCACATGCATACAAATATGCATAAATTGGATAACTACAATAGAAAGATAAGTTCGTCAATTGGTTAATGATTAACTAACAAGGGAGGCAAGTTCACCGATTGGTTAACTAACAAGGGAAAACAAATTTACCATTTGGATAACTATCAAGGGGTGAAAATTCACCAAATTGGTTAACTTCCAAGGGAATGCAATTTAATTAATTGGTTAAGTAACAATCGGAGGCAAGTTCCCCAATTGGATAAGTAAGAAGGGAAGTCAGTTCACCAGTTGGTTAACTAACAAATAGAGGCTAACAACGGGAGGCAAGTACACCAGCTGGTTAACTTAAAAGGGTAGGCAAGTTCAAATGATTAATTACCAAAGAAAGGCTATATAGTTCACCTATTGGTTAACAACCAAGGGAATGCAGGTTCACCAATTGATTAACTACCAAAGTATCATCCTTGATCAATGTATCAGTAGTTTTGATCTTGTGACACAAGACAAAATGACAGAGTAACTTCACTAGGAAAAGCAGGCTCGGTATATACAGAGCTACAGACTTACAGGTCGTAATCAGATCCTTCCAGAACATATTTAGGTTATCAGCAATATCTTATGTAAACATTAATTAAGATAACTTGTAGGAGGATGATAGAGCAAATATAATTTAAGATATCTATTGGGTCATTAATCCTTTTTAGATTTGGATGAAGGTGAAGGAGTAAAGATAATTTCAGATACCATGTGTGTCATTAACCCTTTTGTTTGTAATACAGAGAGAAACTTGCATCAACTTAGATTAACTTCAAAAATGCCAGGTGCAAAAAGGTATTCTGTAAGTGTTACCTAAACACAGGCTATTTGTTGCTATATTCTACGCTTCTATAGGAATCACACTTGAGGCACGAAGTAACGGTGATAGGTACGTGCCTAGACAATTGGCTCACACTGGCCTCTCTGAGTTAGTACAGCATATTAGTCATTCACGTAAGCGAGAGCATCCTCTATGGTGCATTTAACACAATAAAGATACAGTAGTGGCCGGGGGAAGCAGTTGTGGGAGGAACAGGAAAATGCTTTGCTTCGAAATCACCTGTTAACAGACTCATCAATGTCAAACAGACTTATTGGGGCCTGGCCAGAATGGTTGATGACCACTGACATCGCTGGATGGACTAATATGACCTCACTACATGTAAACATTTACAGAAGATATACTGATACCCTGCGGACATTATCTGTCATATGTCAAACGTTGACCGTGTACTCTTTTTCGTAGGTTAAATTTGCTGTGATTGAAAGCTAAGTCTTCTCAATCATTATTTATGAGGACAAAATCGTGCTTTTGGTTGGTTTGTTTGGTTCTTTTTGTCTTCTTGATTAAATTGAAATTTAGGGCTGTTTTCTTGATCAATTTGCCAACATTTGTTTAATTTATCAATTGTGTAAATTGACAAATGTCAAGTGCATAAATTTATCATCTTCTTGCTGAAAAAAAAACCACTTTATTGTTTGTTTCTACTGAACTCGCCAACTTGCGTTTGAAATGTGAATGATGCATGCTGAAATTCTGTCATAAATGGAAAAGTTCAAACTTTACCACACAACTGATTTTGTTGGTTTTGGTCAATTAGAGATCTACCTCTCTTGACATTTTGGATAATCATGTTGTCCTTTCTTGCTGTAGCTTGTCTGCCCACACCTTTGTTTGTGTAATTGGCAGTAAACATTGGGCCTTTTACATTTAAAATCTAAGAGTAGGGTGGAAACCCCTGACTGTTCCCAATCCGCCCCAGCCTCAAATAGCGGGCCATGTTAGGAGCGTCCGTATCATGGATATACGTGGCCCCGGATCAGCACACTAGTTGAACAATTCCTGACACCACCACAAGCCATTACCAATGACTTGTGGACACGAGCAAACAAACAAATTTAAAATCCATACTAATCGTGTGGAAGATTTTGCCTTAATATTCCACGGGGGTGTATTTCAGAGGAGGTTATCCAATATAAATAGAAAAACACCCAGATGTAAATAAGCCTTAATTGATTTTTGTGTCGCCTGCCTTAAGGTGGCTGTGAAGTCAGGAACTTAGTCAAATGGCCAGTTTTTAGTTTTTTTCATGTTTAACGGCATTAACATGTTTTCTTTCCATATATTTTAACAGAATCTATAAAAAAAAAAAAAAAAAAAAATTGGCAGTAAACATTGGGCCTTTTACATTTAAAATCTAAGAGTAGGGTGGAAACCCCTGACTGTTCCCAATCCGCCCCAGCCTCAAATAGCAGGCCATGTTAGGAGCGTCCGTATCATGGATACACGTGGCCCCGGATCAGCACACTAGTTGAACAATTCCTGACACCACCACAAGCCATTACCAATGACTTGTGGATACGAGCAAACAAACAAACAAATTTAAAATCCATACTAATCGTGTGGAAGATTTTGCCTTAATATTCCACGGGGGTGTACAGGGTGAGTCAAAAAGATTACATCGATTTCAGAAAAAAATCTTAAAAATATTAACCAGTTTAGAAATTGTTTTTATTACATGAAAACAATAGCTCATATATCCACTATCAGTGGATAAAAAAATCAAACATTTACCTTTTCGGTATGCAGAATGGTAAATTAACGGAAGGCGCCAAAAACCATATGGACCACGGTTGTACAATTCCTTCCCACTTGCACAGCAGCAAAAGCCATGAGTCACTGTTCTTTTACTGTTACCTTTTAAGCATGTAGTTTTGTATTTGTTCTAAAGTAACATACCCTAGTCTGTAAAACAACTGTTGGTGATAATATTTTCTTATACAATAGTCAATGACACTAGCGTAACAGGTGCAGGGGGGGACGCATTGTCCCGTTCCCCATGGCCTGACCAGGAATGAAAGTGAGACAAGGACAAGCAAAAAGGGAGTAGGGAAAAAGAGAGGGAAGGGAGAAGAAAAAGGAATGAGATGTAAAAGGAAAGAAGATGGATGTTGAAATGGTGTAAGTTCAACATTGACCCAAGTAGCCCCCCCCCCAACCATATGAGGTTATGAAGGGTCAGTGGAAAGGGGGCAGCCTGCTGTATGGCACAGGGTTGCCTACATATGTTCATTCAGTTTCGAGAAAAGATATGTGTCAATTTCGAACATTTATTGAAGTAATGCTACAAAATTTGGTTGTAAGATTCAATAATTTGTATTGATTTCAAGAATTACATGAAATAGTTAACATTTTTCTTGGATGAAGGTTCCACAAAGGTATCAAAAGCAAGCAAAGAATGTCATGATGTTACTTGCGTAGACTCATCCAAAGTCTCTTTGGCCAAATTACACAACGTGATTCGTGGACAGAGTGAAAAAGCGCATATCTTAAGTTAGCATAACTTCGCCCATGCAAAAATTCAAAATTTCTCTAGTAGGTGAAATAATCTACTTTTATATATGGTACTCCCGTTCTTTGGTAGATTTTTTCAAATGCTGTAGAAAAATTCCACAAACGAGTGTAAAAAATTCTTTTTGACTCACCCGTAATTTCAGAGGAGGTTATCAATTAAATAGAAAAAACACCAGATGTAAATAAGCCTTAATTGATTTTTTTTTTTCAGATAGTTTTCCTAATTTTTGAGGACATAATTATTCAGAGTCCTTGTGTTTCTTTTGTGCTAATTGATGGATAAGGGGGTTAAATTTCAATACAGGGATCAATTCGAAAATGTTCCAACTGTATCCAAATGTATACCATGTTGTGTCTTCATGAGAGTTTAAAAAAAGGAAAAGGTTTTTTTTTTAATATTTTTATGTGTTTTTTATGGTTTATTAACTCCTATGGAAATACAGGTCAAAGTCATACTTGGATAAAGTTGAAAATGGCTCCAATTCTTTTAAACATGTGTACGTAGTTTCTCTCATTGTGAATGACCTGAAAACATATTTAAGAAGCATTCAGGTAATGCCTCTTGCATATTATAGGCTCTTTATGACATATTACTACTGGTCCAATTTAAAAGATGTAATGGAGGTTAAAGACATTTATTGATTGGGGCCGCCAGCTATAGCTGGGCAGGACCACTTAGCATCCGTTGTGCGTGTGTATGGTTTGTGTATGTGTGTGTGTGTGTGTGTGTTGCCAGAGCTCACTGTGTGTCTTTTGTGTGTGTGGATGTGAGTGTCACTAAATCTTGTTAAGTTTTTGTTAAAATTGACTCACTTGAAAAGTTGAACTCTTCTATTTGAACCAAACTTCTGTCATCGGTGCACAATGGGATCCCTCATATATTGATGAGGTCAAAGGTCATGTGAAAGGTCAAAGGTCATGTGAGGTCAAGTTGAAATGGGCTAAAATGTTAAAATGACCTAAATTTAAAACTTGAAGTTCAATTGGAACCAAACTTGTGTCATAGGTGACCATGCGATCCCTCATATGTTTATGAGTCAAATGTTCATGTGCCAGGTCAAAGGTCCTGGGGCGGCCCAAGCTTATAATTCTTTTTGAATATATCGAGCGTCAAAGCCAGAACCTCGAAATTCTAGTTTTTTATCATTACCCATATACATGTACAGTAATTTGTAATTAGTTTTAATAATTGGATTGTTTAAAAAAAAAATTACCCCACGTTTACCTTGAACAAGTTGGCCTGTATTCCTAAAGGTTAACAGTTAGACAACTTATACATTTCTTAATCAGTTGTGACTAGAAGAATACAAAATACAATAGTCAATGATTTATCTCTTGAATCATTTGTAATTTTTGTTAAACCTTACTCCCTTATTCCTCATTTAGTACAAGGAGGAAAACTTTGGAGGCCTTCGATATGTTGCTCTGTACAACATAGGAACTATCTGCAAAAAATTCAGCACAACAACCTAAAGTTCCTGGACTAGGTTCCCTTATGGTCTGTTCAATATGGACCCTTTCTCCCCCTGTGGAAGTCTTAACAAGAGTCTTGCACAGTGAGGCATTGGATTTCAGAAGTAGGTACCCATTTAAATACAACCATCTTCCCTAAAGACTTACCATAATGTTCCCACAGGGAACCTCTATTTCTAATCTCCTGTGCATTCAGTGATTTGTTGTATATGCTGTTCTGTCTGCAGTAAGGCTTCTGTAGACATAGTACGTTGTACTTTTCAGCAATCATATTTTTAATGTACAAACTTTGTGTGTGTGTTCCCTTTTAGTTTTGAACAGTTTTGGGAATTGTTTAATTCACAAGATTTTAAAAATCCACATTCAACTCTAATTGTGTTTTAAATATTTAACAGGAGTTTGATATTTGCCAGTTTTTAAGTTCACAACAAAAACATGAAGGTAAAAACTTGTGAAAATTTTCTCACAACACAAGTATGTTGATACAGGCGGGTTTTGAGTCCATGTGACAAAACTCGTTCAACACTCCTGAACTTGACACATGTAACAGCCTGGAGGGACAGTTTGAACTTGACAAGCTGAACAAGAAATATGTGGCTTTGTTTGGTTTTTAAAGAAAAAACTACACAACCTCAACTGCATTGGAATTTTGTACATCCTGACTATTTTACATTTAACTCAAATTTAGGTGTAACACTAACTTTATTTTGCTTCAGAATATTAATTGTAATGTATAGTTCCTGCATAGTTGTCAGGACTTCAGGGGTGTATATCAGGAACCACACGACCAAATAAATAGGTGTAGCAGATGGCTTCAGAGTAAAACACCGGTGTTGTTGTCTGAATTGTTATGTCCCTTTAAGGGTGTATTTCGTGGATCCGAGCACCTCATTTTTTGTTTGTTTCATTAGATCTGCACGAGAAAAGGTTATATCAAAATTTATTTGATCTCTCTGACGTGGATTTTGATGTTATGAGCATGTGTTTGCTCACAGTGCCCCGTTGGCACTGGTGTTGTAACTTAATGTCCATTTACGTACAGAAATATAAAAGCATGAATTTCGGCTAGAGTAGATCACATTGTACATAAGATTATACACACAAACAAACTTATTAGACTAATACCAAAGGTGCTTTGAACCCATCCCATGCATAATCCATTGCAATGTACCTTAACATACTGGTACCAAGCACCTGTCAGTACCTTAGGATAAAAAGGTGGTTCCAAAAGTTTAAGGACAAAAAGAACATTTCATCATAGTACATTTTTCAAGTACTAATGCCTTATTGGGCTGAATGAGGGTAAAGGTCGGGTTTTTATGTGTTAAGAATAGGATTTCTGTGGATCAACACTGACCTATTGAGGTGAAATTTTTCCTGAAACTGGTGCTTATGGTATTGACTCAATACACGCCTCTGACTAATACTACTAGATGATATAAAAATCTATTTCTTGTGGGAAGTCGGGGGACGAGGCGTGTATCATGAATGCCTCCTTTTACTGAAATTTGAAAATAATCATAATGTTTGGACTAGTAACAAACCAATTTGAGTATATAAAATTTTGGCTGTGCCATTTGTCACTATCTGAACTATTGGGGAACTTTGGCAATTACAATTCTAAAATTCATAGTAATATTTCAAAGTAGGTGTGAATGGTTTGAAAAACATGCAAATCTTTGATGTGCTAAAAAAATTCAGCCATCATTTTTGTTCAGGATAGGTCCTAATCTTCTAGAATTCCAGTTTTGAATAATAACCAGTCCCTTTATAGCCAAAGAAAATATGTTTGATGAGAGTCATTGGGGGGGGGGGGGGGGGCACAAGTCTATGGGATTTATTTAGTGGTGTCTTCCCCTACAAGATTGTGCAACTGTAATATAAAACACTGAATATATCTCTATATATGTCCAAATTGGCCCATAGGCATGCACAGATATACTTATAAGTTCATGAATATAATCCCCTGCAAAGGTCATCTGAAACCTACAAGCTTGGTAAAAAGTAGTTGGAACACCTTGTGGAAAATTTGCTCATAATCAGCCCTTATTGAGTACGAAATTTTATCTCTACACCAACGCATCCCCTTCCTCCACCAATCCATTGTGGAGTTGTTAGGCGCACTGTACCACAATTTTGGGTTTCAACTTTGTTGCGTGTTGTTTCAATCTAAATTTTCTGAATTTTTCTGCTTTGTGGTAAATTTTTGTATTGCTTGCCCGCCCCCCTCCTTCCGGGCTAATATATCAAAATGCCGATGGAGAGAACCGTTAATACTAACATGGTGATATGTCACATAAGGGTGTATATAGTTCAACTTCAATTGTATTAATTAAGACATTGGAAATTTCTGGATTTTTTTTAGCAGCGCAAAATCTCTTGCTTAAAATCACATTAACATTTTTATCAGGTTTGATGATGAAAGCCACAGTCATTTTTTTTTTGGGAAGGGGGGCAATTTAAAGTGTCCATGTGTGTCTCGTTAATTGCCTAATTGTGTTGCTAGCAGGGAATAGGAATAGCATTCGCATGAAAATGAAATTAAGTACCTTCAACTGCCATTTTTTACTATTTCATATTAGGCATAAATCATTGGGATCCCAACATGTTTGAAAATGGCCCTTATTTAACTGTTGTAAACGGTTATTTGGGCTTTAGCCTCCTTTATAATTCACAAAATAACAACCTTCTATCAACTCAATTGCATGGTACATGGTGCAGATTGTGGTCTCATAATACAGGTTGTGAGTTTTGGAGTGATAAAAGTGCCGTGTGGATACATCTTGTGCACCCAGGAGCAGAGTTGGTTTGACGACTCAATTTACCATGTGAATTTTTTGACCATACCCAAGGTTGTGCCCACACTTCCTAGGCATGGGACGTGAGCACTGGATGGGGGGGGGGGGGGCGATTGCTTAAAATATTTTCAAATAGGTCACTCAACCACCTTTGGGGTGAAAAACCTGAAGGCCTTTTTTTTGGGAAGCACCATAGGACCATTCTAATCTCACCATTCTGGGAATGCCACCAAAATTACAACTTCACAAATTTGGAGAAAATTCATTTTTTGTATACCCTTATGGGAAATATTTCTTGTAATAACCAATTTGCATTTTCGAAGAAACTTACCTACCAAGATGCAACTGAACTTGGAGAAGCAAACACGAGAATTGCTTCAAAACATGAAATCTATCAACCGAACTTGGACAAAATAACAAGAACTAATCCAAGGAAAGCAAATATGAATGCCTCTGTACTACACAATATTAGGTGCCACGTTGTCCACTCGCACATGGTGAAGAGCCCTTTCATACGTATGTTATTTCCTTATGTCTTGGTGAATATTCCTGTACAAATTGATAATTGAAATAGAATAGGGTCAACCATGCCTCTTAGCCAGGCAAGCAGTCAAGGTATATCACTAGAGAGCTGTCTTTAACATGAGGTATTGAATTTTGAAGGGGGTAATACAGATAGGGGCGAGACTCCACAGTGCCTGTTTGTATTTGCACATCAGAGTCCTTAGATCGAGATTTTGGGCCTCTTGTATTCTAGATGTAACTCAATTTGCGCACTGATCCCACAGCTGTTTGACCCTATGGCAAATTTTTACACGGTTTGCATTGGTGTGTGCAGGGTGCATGCTATTGTACCTGTAACAATGAGAAAAAGCATGGTGGAAAAAAGCCTTTGGCCCATTCTTCGGGATGTCACACCCAGTGACCAACCTCATTTGCCTCTCATGACAAAACACCCAATCAGCGAAAGTGAAACGTGGAAATTTTATTGTCCATGTTTTGTCCAAACCTAACCAAAATACTGTTTCCACTTTGTCTCCAAAATACCTGGAAGAAATGAAGCACGTTGGCTCACCACAGACTAGTTTAAGACAAGCTATGGGCATGTTTTTGTCGACTCAACTGTAGCACTGATCATAATAGTGCATCTTAGCCATGGAGAAGTTCCATTAAATACTGCCATCACACCTCACCCGAAGTGTGATAGGCCCGTAGCCCATACCAAGAAAGATAGTGTGCCCTATTACCAATATAAACTGTTGTATTATTTGTTTTATTATACCGCACTATGACTCTGGGTTGATGTTGTAGGAAGTAGTCCAATCGATTTTCCTAGTGAATATTGCGTAATAGGAAATTAGCCAGAATAAGCTGATTTGTTTATGAGAATATTACTGCGGTATTATAATAATAGCCTTTATTAAAATTTCATTAGATATAGTAAAAACCAATCAAATAACCGCTTTAGGCCTGATTTTTAAACCATCAGAACAGCTCGCTTAGGGTATCAAAATAAACCAAAATACTTCTTGTTATGGGTGTTTTTTTTGTTTTTTGTTTAAATTAAAAGTAAAATTAGGCTTTGGTCCTATGAGCAGATATCCCCTTAAAATAAAGCCCCCCCCCCCATTATATTTTAACATCAAAACGTCAACTATTTAATTATCAAGTTCCCAAAGGCCACTGTGACTGCAATTATGGCTGCTTCATCAAGGACTATTTTGTATTGAAGTTGAGCGTTATTCTTGATAGCTTTGATTAATTGGTTTTTGGGATTTTTTGTCGCAATCGTTGTTTTTTATTCCATGGAGATTTTGACCCTTTAAAAGTGTGTCTAAGCCAGCTCAGAAATACAAATTGTTAGGTTTACATTCAAACATCAAAGCACAGATCACATACTGAAACAATCACAAAAAATAAAAAATACAAAAAATGGATATTTATGACTACGTCTTTTGATTTCAGTTTTTGATGTACATATTGTGTAATGATTTAAATCTTAATTTCCATTAGTATTTGGGGCAAGCCCAGAGTCCTGTTGTCCTAAAACACTTAACTGAAGGCATTCAAACTCTCAGCCATGACAACATGAATTTGTTTTTATGCCTGTATAACCGCGAAGAACTTCATCGAATGTTTTACAATGTGAGTCTTATCCCAATGCTTATTGCTATGCATATGCGTACCTTGGAGGAGTCATAAAAAACTTTGCTTTCGCAGTATACCTCACCAATCTATGTGCTTCTTATACACATGGGCATAGTATAAAGCAAATTCATTTATGCAAATTTTCATAGATAACCATTTTTGTGGGAAATTTTCCACAAATTTAAGCATTTTACGAAGGATCAGTGTAAGAAAATGAATTTGTAAACAAGTGCTTATGTGAGTAGAGCATTTCTGAGTTTTGCCTTCCTGAAAAAAATTGCTTTGTGGAACTATGCTGTTTTTACATTATATTTATACAAAACTTTAACTGAAGATAAAATAAAATAAACCTTCCTCATGTAATCTTTTGGGTACTATAACTTGTGGATGCTTACAAAGTGTGTTATTTTTTCACGTGGTTTAGATATTACACTGGGATACATTTGTATGTTTATAAAGACCAAATATTCGAGGGGACACAATCTTAAAAATGCACTGAAGAGAAATGTGGGCCTAGACTAGAAATATGTCATTTGGAAGCAGGACGGTAAAATTGGATTAAGTGCCGGCTCACTAGGTAATGACTGGTCGATTAGGGCGTAAAATTGTATCCACATTGACTTCCGCTAGATTTAACGCAGTTGGTTAGGTGAAGCATTTGTATACCTTTGCCGTGTGTGGTAAAACACAAGATTAACATTTGTCTACCCAGTCATTTGCAGATGTCAAAGTACTAAATGTAGAAGACCTTTCTCCTGGATTTGGTCAAGCAAGCATTTTGCCATGTGGGAAATCTGCAGTAAAATTCTGCATAAAAAAACAAAAATTGTAGTTGTAAATGTGTAAAAGTACAATACACTTATACTATAAAAAAAGGAAAACCATAGCAAAATAAATCACAGGGGAGGACAAAATGTCACTCCAAGTGCAGAACAGTTATACTGTTTATACTACGTTTATATTAACAAATCTAGAATTTTGTATCATCTGATCAAGCATGGAGAAACATCAATGTTTTCTGAACACTCACAGATCAGTGAATCAATAGAACGTTTGGATCATATCCTCAAGGGATTTCAAATTTTGCTCAAAGTTCACGCACTGTCAATTCAATAAAAATCTCAATTTTGGATTTGCCAACCTGAGATTGTTGTTATTATTATTATTCCAAATTTTTGCTCAAAATTTAACTTTCTGACCACACCATGGACTTGTCAAATCCAGTAAAATGTCAAGTTTGGGTTGCTCTGTCAAATTCCAATTTTCCTAAAAGTTGATTTTTTAAAAAAAAAAAAAAAAAAAAAAAAAAAAAAAAAAAAAAAACAATTGATTTAAAATTTGCATTTTTTTTAGAACCACTTGGGCTTGTCAACGATTAATTTCATGATCACTCTTTTCAATTCCAAATTTGCTTTTTTCTGTCCAATACAGACCTATCAAATCAAAATTTCAAGTTCAAAAAATCATACACTCAAGATTCAATTTTTGTTCAAAAGTCAATACATATATTCACGTATCTTAAAATATCAAATTTTGGTTAAAAATATTTAATATTTCTGACCAATACGGACTCTTGAGTAGGCCATATTTGAAATGCTATTTGTGCAAGAAAGAAATCTAGTAAATAGAGGAGAGACTACAACTGAATCAGCACAAACAATTTAAACCAAATTTAGTTACTATTTTTGAGTAATTTAAAGTCTTAAAGCCACTGAAAATGATAAAATTGAGTCATAAAGCACCCTGAAATACTAACTTGAGTCATAAAGTTCACTGAAAATACTAACCTGAGTCATAAAGCACACTGAAAATGCCAATTGAGTAATAAAGCACACTGATGAATGCTTACCTGAGGCATAAAGCACACTGAAAATGCCAACTTGAGTCATAAAGTACACTGAAAATATCTAACTGAAGGCATTATAAAGCACATGAAAAATGGCTAACTTGAGGCATATAAAGCACACTGAAATGCTAACTTGACGTCATTAAAAGCACAACTTGAAGAATTACTTAAACATGAGTTCATAAAGTTCACTGACTGAAAATACTAACCTGAGTCATAATAAACAACACACTGGAAAAATGCCAACTGAAGTCATAAAGTACACTGAAGAAAAAGACTAACTTGAGGCATAAAGCACAATTGAAAAACGGGGAGGCGGATCCAGGATTTGACAAAACTCAAAAATACCGGGGGGGCTGAACGGCTGAAAAACTGTCCAAACAGGGGGCTGAGTTTGCAAGATTTTGCCAGATTACCAGGAGGGTGCGCCCCCTTGCCCCCCTCCCAGATCCCCGCTGGAAAATACTAACTGAGTCATAAAGACACTGGAAATTACTAACATTGAGTACATAAAGTACACTTGAAAACTACTAACCTGAGTCACCTAAAAGCACACTGAAAACTACGAATTATTGTTTATGCGCTTTGTCTATCGTGAATGAGAGGGCATACGTATACCCCAAAACCACCCCCCAATCTCTCCGCACCAAGTGCGAGGCGAGGAATAAGAGAAACCCTTTGCCCGAACGGGGAAGCAACTCCTCAACCCTGGTGGGAATCTGATTGCAACAATGCAATTGAAGCGGGGCAGAATGACTTCCAAACCCAACCAGGTGGAAAGCGAGCGAGAAGGGGTATAAGAGAAGGGCACCTAGCGTGACCCGGCTCGCCCCCTAAGCAATGCTTTCCCAAGGGGAGGAAGATGAGAAAATATGGCAACCAGGGGGGTGGTGGGTGGGAAGCATTTGCAGCTATGGTAACCACAGGCTGAGAAATGTGCAACCTAATCCAAACAGGCCAACCGAGGGCGCCAAACAAGGGGGCCAAACATGGGAGCCAGACAGAGTAGGACATCAAGAATAGAGTGTCAGTTGGATGTCCATGTCCAGACGGAGTGGCCACTAGAATATCCATTGCTTGTCCAATAAAACAAGTTAGGAATCCTAACTGTTCCTTATTGTTCCGCGCATGTCTATCGTGAATGAAGAGGGACTACGTAATACCCCCAAACCAACCCCCAAAATCTCCCAGCACAAGGCAGGCGCAGATAAGAGATACCAATTGGCCCGAACGGGGAAAAGCAATGCCTTCAACCCTGGTGGGAACTGATGAACAATGGCAATTGAAGCAGAGCAGAATGACTTCCAAAACCAACCAGGTGGGAAGCGAGTAGGGGTCTAAGAGAAGGCAACTAGCGCTGACCCGCTCGCCCAAATTGGCCAAAGAATGAGGTTGAAGGGGTATTGCTTAAAATGATTAAGTGCAATGAAATCCCTGACATGCAGGAAGAAGTAGTATTGTAAGATAAAATAAATTGACTCCATGACAAGAGTACCCTCAAATCGGTAGGCATATAGACAAAAAACAGTGAGCAAGAAGTCCGAAAGCTATTATGATACCAGTAAAAAACTGCAGTTCTCACAAACCATAGCTCTTGTGACATGTTGGAAAATAGCAGATTGTAAGATCCATGGTAAGATGTGACAATCCCAAATCCTCAAATACATGCCCTGTGTATCTGTCAAGCTAGAAGTTATCGCATGACCTCCAATAGGGCATGGTCTGTCTTGATTATGAACAAGTATATCAATTCAATTAGTGCTTGCCAGGGTTGGGAGAAGATCATTAATGGGAAACCATTCAGGAAAATCAAGTATGCCACCACGATCACAGACAAAGGCAGGTCGGAAACTCGGAAGTGGCAAAAATGCCAGCATCAGGAAAAAGCTTGGAGTGCAATGGTACCAGAGTGGTCAAAGGTACCAGAGGGTTGTGAAGAGTGGAGCACATTAGCTACTTAGCTTGTAAAAACACTTATATAAATGAGATAATCCTAGCATAATTTTGGGCATTGGCTATTGAGTCCAAGTAGGCTTGAATGAAAGTCATAGACATGTGCTAAAGGGGACAGACTACAGTAGGCAAAGATTGCCCTGAAGCAGGAATAGGACTATATGCACATGCATGCCAGTTAAAATAAAACTTCACCCTAGTGGCCAATAAACATTTCGAAGGTGGAAAAGGGTTTCTTAGCTGTATTCAGTACCCAAACAGCCGATGAGTCCACTGAATTAGGTGCTAGAAAAAAGGTCTGAAATTGAAGATGATGGATGCAATGCTGTAACAGATCAGAAAAAAAAAAGCCAAAAATAGTTCAATCAGCAAAGCATGAAATCAAGGCACAAGTTTATCACTTTCCATATATCAAGAAAGAATGGCTGGTGTTTAGAAAGCACAGCATTACAGGACACCTGTTGTTCAATCTGCTGTCGTGGTAGAAATGAGGCCAAAGGTCACCCACTACCCAAGGACCCTGCATCCACGTGTCACGAAAATAGATCAACAATGCAAAGACAACACAAGCAACTTCATAATTCTAAAACATCTGGGGCCCTAACCTATAAGGACCTCTAGGACATGATCCCACTCTTGAAGGGAAAAAACTGTGGGGACTATATGAAGGACCATAACATCCAAGTGGCAGAAAATGTGGGAAGTATGTGGAAAACAGCTGGCATTATGTTTATGCCGAGTATGTACGCTAACCCTCTATGACTCTTACAGATGACACAAAAAGTGGAATCTTGGAAGTGGATGATATCAATATTAAAGTGTTGGGGATCAGCCTAGTTATGGAGAAGCAATTGGACTGGCTATTTGATGTTACATTCCGCTGGTTTAATGGGAAACGCATCAGCTGGATAGTAATTCAAAAATTGAAAAATCATTGTTATCAAAACAGTAACAAGATACTTTGCCAAAGAACCACCTGGTGGTTTAGCCGTATTGCGGTTGTGCATGTTATGAGATGGTACGTATGATGGTGGAGGGATTATGTGAGGAGCGAGAGGGAAGTGACCTGCAGGATGCAAGCTATACGATTGACTAGTAGGGCGTAGCAATATGGAATTGTAAAAGACTGATATGAGGAAGGGTTACCGAGTTAGAGTGACAAAACAGGGGGCCTCTGGGGATGATTGACTCTATCAGAATTCTATGACCACCCTGTTGACGTGATTGAAGAATGGCCCTTAGAGGACCATGCTTCAATGGGGAATAGCCCCATCCATGTTACACAAAAGAGATCCTGTTTGCCTCATCTGTTGTATGAGTGAAAATATCCAACTCGGACAAAAGGACAGTGACGGTGGAGCTGTACAAGGCGCGGCATGGCGTGTGTAACAAGGAAATGTTCTATCACTCCCTGAACACAATGAGCGTAAGGCACTGGAAAACAGCTATATAAAACACTGAAGAAAATAACTAAGTTCTCAAGATTGAGGACGTTCAATTACAATTTATTAATACATGGCAGCCAACAGGCGGGGGCTGAAACAGAAAAAGATGAAATAAGGCTGGCATCCAGAAATCAAGTGAGAAAAATACTGTGCGTTCAACTACAAAGCCTGACGTGGGCATTGCTCTGATTGGCTGGAGCTAAACATGCCACTCAGTGAATTCTATTGGGCTACAAATTGGTTCCACTCTACTGAACAACAATGAAGACCTGTACAAACTATTGGGCTAGTCGAGATCAAGCTCTTCCTTCTTGTGGTATATTGCCTTAAAACTTGTTTAACTCTTACATTAGTAACCCACCTTTTAAAAAAGGTGTCCCCACCGTAACATTTTTTTTTACAAAAGCTTAAGTGCCCAAACATTTGCAAATTACCATCAACTTTTAACTTGATACTATGCACAAGATAAAACTATCAAATTACCAAATATTTAAGATGTTTTGCAATGCAACACATTTTTAAACATATCTATTTCGTTCAACCAACTTCTATTTTTATAAAAGTTCTTAGTACCTGGACGTCTTCTTCCTGCTTACGTTTTTTTTAATATCCCTTACTAGTTATAAATGGCATTACAATGATCCAGAACCATTTTTTAATGCATCCGAATCAGGGACTTGATTTTGAATTTACAAACAACCAAAATATTTGACAATTGTTGTTCATTGAACTTTTAATTTCACTAAAATTTTA
This sequence comes from Ophioderma brevispina, assembly GCA_023653785.1. NCBI lineage: Eukaryota > Metazoa > Echinodermata > Ophiuroidea > Amphilepidida > Ophiodermatidae > Ophioderma > Ophioderma brevispina. The sequence continues at coordinate 48,162 of JAMKCH010021120.1, forward strand.
GATTCTCAATTCTATTCTGGTTCTGTGCCTATCTGCACAATGCATCCATTTTGTTACTTTTACTTTTGCATGCTTCGCATGGGGTTTCCATCTAATCAAATGCATTTCAATATAACCTTACTTAATATGAGCCTCACCCGTCACATATTAGATTTCATAAATTTCAATTAATATAGATTCAATCTACTATCCCTTTCTTTTTTTCCCCCCCCCCCCCGTTTTTTAAAAAATTCAAAATCCTAGCAGTAAGTCAACCTTTCCTGGTGCTCTTTCGGCCTTCCATATCGAGTACGAACAGGGGAGCCAGGACGAATAGGGGAATTGATGTCTCTTGCTGCTGTAATGCACTGGTCTATTGGAGTGTTTATTCGCTGCTGCACGGAGTTGCTCGTCTCTCTGGGGATATTCTAGGGGACTCTGGAGTAGAAGGAATGGCTTCTCCAAAATTGATCAGGTTTCCTCTGATTATAATTGAAAGGGTTGTGCTTTCCTAAGGGCGGAACTGGGGCGGAGTTACTCACTTGCTCATTGTATCTGGTTGACTACATCATTCGTTAGCGAATTCTGTGTAATGGATAAGCAATTTGAAGCTCTATCATTGCCTTCATACTTGGTGTTTAGTCTATTAAAATGGAACTATTTTTTGGACCGCATTCAATGAATTGGTATCAACGATTTGTAATTTACCCCCTCATTCAAACCATTGCAACATACGAAATGGAACCATCCATTTGGGAGCTAATTTGTTTCTTGCACACTTTGGGGTTGTAGATAAACTAATTGCCCACCTGATAACGCTTGAACCTCACTTTCTTATCATAATGTCGTTTTTTGCTGGTTCAAGATTGTCGGGTCGATTCCTAAACTGTTTGGGAAGCAGCTTTCAACCGCTTCTCCAAATGTGCAGCAAATGATAAAAGATTTTTCACTGCTAGTCCAACTTGAATCATATGTACCAAACATAACCTGAGCTGTCAATCTCGGCTCTCTTACATAGGTAAGGTAAATGGAGTAAATCAGTGGAAGAGTGAACAGTTGAATTATAGTCATGTTTTCTAGTTTGCGGTACCATTCACCCATTCACATGGAATAGATAACAAATGCCGAACTATCTGGGCACGCAAAGTGCGATTTGCCTTTCCGTTTGGCCATCACATTCCGGATGTCCTTCGCTTGTCCTTACACTTGTGGATACCAAATCTTTTAACAGCGAGATTGTCCTACTTGTGATTCAAATTGGACACCCTGATCACTGTGGATCACGTTCATGAATTGAGTGCAGGAATGTATTTGTTTTGAATATACAATCCGCCACACATTTTGCATTTGTAGCTAAAGGGTATAGTTATAACTTCTTAAAGTAGTCGTCTATTACTAGCCATACCTATTCCCATTGGAAGTGAGACTAGCTCTGCAATATCCGCCGCAACAATCTGGACGTCTCGTTGCTTGAATTGATTTAGAGAGCTCTATGACCTGGGAACAGGATTCGCGCGGTCTCTGGCACTTTCCATCGCTGACAGAAGCTGCAATGTCGATACATGTACGGCCAGTAAAAGGATGGCAGTGCTTTGGCATGGTTTTTGTCCTACGCCAAAATGACCAGAAGAACGCGTACCATGCAGTTGGAGGTAAGACTTCAGAAATTAAGAAGAAGAACAACGGCTTGCAATGTACATGGTTTTTCCTCTAAACGTGTCGCTTCCATAGAACTTCCATGTCTAACTATCAAATACTTATACACGCGTCTAACTTTCTCAAAATTGGATCCCTCGATCGCAACTGTGCGCAAGAAGTGGATTATCATTTTTAATCCATCAAGAAGATGTCCTGAATATGAGGAATCTTCTGATTGCATTCCCTAAGACTGTCACAGTCTTTGCAAAGAAAAATGTCTAGGAATTACAGGATCTTTCACGTTGGTATTTTGCTTGCTTACTTGTCACTTAATACATATTACTACGTTCCACTGCTACATTTCATTTTGACAATAGGTCTTCGTCCATCGCACACTCTGAGTCCCCTGTGAACAGTTTTTTGCACTAAATGATCACCTCGCCTCTACGTACATGCATCTGCATTTCTGTGTTTAGAACCTTCTTTGGTGCACATTAATCCAATCAAGAGGATCAGATTTCCCATGCCCACCTTGCTCGGCGGCCAGTAGGATCTACCTCATTGGCCTTCTACGAAGACCACTAAGGGCTAATGTCGGTAACAATTTGAACTGAGAATTTAAATACATATGTCTAAAGTGTCTACAGACCAGACAAATCGCCCAAAGTTCGCGGTCATAGGTAGACCATTGCCGTCAGGTCTTGATAGGCTATGGCTGGCATACGCTATGACTCTTTCTTTGTTATATTCGCATTCGAGCAAAACCGCCCCTATAGCATGGCAGCAGCATCTACATAAATGACAGTAGCTCAAAGTTGGGATGGCCAAATTGGTGTTGACCAGGGATTCGCTCAAATGCGAAAGAATTTTCACAATCCTCTGTCCCATTGAAATGGGACTCTTTCCTTGTGAGGCTACAATGGTTTGAGCAATTTGAGATAGTTCTTTATATATCTTCTGTAGAATCCTGTTAACCTAACCACCCACGTAAAGAAGAAACTTAGTGGTTTTACCTTTTTTGGGCCCCCCCAATTTACCTTGGTCTATGTTCATAGTATCTGGTCTACTCCATCCTTTGACACTATGTGACCTAAAAAGGGAGACCTCGCGACCAAAAGAAGTTGCATTTCTCTGGTTTGGCTTTTAAACCTGCCTGCCTTAAGCGCTCCAAGACCCTCACCAAATTATGCTAATTTGTCCCTCCAAAATTCACCAACTATTACAATGTCATCGATGTAAAGACAAACTTTGGTCCAATGCATGCCTGCAAAGACTAGTTCGACCAACCTCTGGAATGTGCTGCTGGAATTTTTTTAACCCATTTGCATAACATTCCACTCTAAAGCCATCGCCCTGTCCGAAATGCCTACTTCTTTTACTATCAGAGTCAAGTTTCACTTGCCAAAACCCATGGGCCAGGTCAATGTACTAAAATATGCACTTCTTGGAGGGCATCTATCGAGTCATCTACACGTGGAAGATCTGACAACTTTATGTAGATCGATTCATAATGATAGTCAACGACCATTCGATATTGGCCATAACCTTCTTTTTCACCAAAAGTGCTGGAGCTGACCACATGAAGTTGAAGGTAATTAAACCATCCTCTAATAACTCATCTACCGCTTCCTCAGTTCATTATGCAATTTTGGCGACTGCCGATATGCGCGTTGCCTAACTGGAGTATTATCATCTGTATTTATCTTTTTTTTGAATCAAGAGGTTCCTTCCATAGTCCGCTATATACTACAAAATATGTCTTTATAATACTCAATCAATTGGCTCAACTTTGTGGCGTTGTTCCGGACGTTACATCCACTGTGACAAATCAACTTGATAAAGGTCACTGTCTGCACAATATGAATGAATTTACATTGTTTACCAGAATTAATCTCACATACCTCATGATGGTTTCCCTTTTTTTGATGATAACTCACCCAAGTGGTGTATCCCTATACAGGGTTTACCTATCACAATATATTCATGACCACAATTTGATCAGATCATCAGAGTACTAGTTAAAGTACAGCTGGCATATATTGGAATATAAATTTGGTTCAAAAATTCCTTCGTAATCAGAAGCTACAGGACACTTGCCATGCTCGCCATTGAAAATTCTCAATTGAATAGCATTTCACTATTTGGAGGAATATCAACGTTTCACAGAAACTGCACAATGGGAACAATTGTTCGCCGTTGAAGAAGATTGTTTGTACTCCGTCTACAGTGATCTTAAAATTAGCACATCCAAAAGAACATTTTTTGCTGTCATAAATCCCATCCAATATCATAGATGTGTGGTGATATTGTTATAGGAACAGATATTAATCCCACAATATCTAACGGTTCTCCAACAACTGAACAAACTGATTGATCGACAAAATTGGCTTCAACGTTCTAATTTCAAACCTGAATGCCATTATACAATTTCACTGATACGGGACAACTTCAAGGGCAACCTGTCTCCTATGAAAGCATTTGTAGAAATACTTCTACCAGAACTCTGATATATGGCATAGGATCAACTGTTTAAATATGGATCTGTATTGAGATTTTTGTAGAATTATCCGCACTTCCACGCACACAGATTTTCTATTTTTCCAGTTCTGTGGCTATTGATCCGCATCGCCACCGGTAATCGTTTCCCGAATCACTATCAAAATGAATTTGCCTTTGGTTTCTAGAATTAAAATTTGGAGAATTGTCACGAAAACGTGGAGCAGCATCTCTTTTCATTAATGATCTCGCCTGACCTCGATCCCTCTCTGTACCAAGAATACGGGAGGAATCTCTACGGCGAAAGAACCAAAACGTCGCTCTCTGGAGAACTACGATCTCTAGACAATTATAATCACACTTTCATCATACAGTTGCCTTGTATCATAGACTGTCTATCACAATCGGTACATGTTATCATAATTGGAGCACTAGCTGTCTCTACCACGCTGAGGATTGCGATAAAGATCAACGCCTACTAGTCTATCGTACCGTATTCACTATTGGGCTTGAAGAAGTGACCTAAATCGACCACTGCGATATTCTCTTGCAGGAGATCTTTAGGCCTTATACCAAAACAACAAAACAAGAAATTCTCTACTGGGAGACTCTGACAATCCTCTCAAATGAGAAGGCACCGGCTGCCTGCCACGATTAGACTTTCCAATCGTTCAGCTGTCTTATGCAACATGGACATCTGGGACATTAATTTAGAATGTCCGAATTTGATGCCGATTTTTTTTTCTGAATTTTGTAACTGTAATTTACAGGTTTAATCTTTTATCAATGTCCACTGTTTGAATCTGATGGAATCTTGGGCAAATGCTAGTCTTTGTGCACTTTCCATAGCCTCTTCGGATTTGCAGACATCTCTCTACATTTGATTTGCATTTCGTTACTCAAGACCTTGTCAGAAATCTGGCGCAAGTACTCATCTTGTTTGAATTGTGGACCATAATCATCACCCCTACAAATGCATTGTTTAACCCATCTCCTAACCCCTGCTGCATAGATCTTTAGTGGCTCATTAGGCCTACTTGACGAGAAAAAGAAAAGTCTCTAACCCTGCGCATCTTATTAGCATGTCCAAAGACCTGCGCCAAAGATTCTTTTGATTGTTTGAAAATCATTGCGTTTGGGCAACTGCAATGATCCCAAAAAGAGACTGCTTTTCCATCTAGTTTCATTGGTACGGGGCCTTTGCCAATGTTGGGGCTCCTGTAGGATTATTCCGTATCGCAATTTCCCACGTTCTGCACATGTATTTAAGTCTTCATCAGCATTGCACTTTAAAAAATGTGCCAAAATAGAGGATCCCACTCTGACTGCCAGCTGGATCTGCATCCGCACCTTTCTCCAGGTCCAGATCTGCATCCATAATTTAGTTTTTTTGTTTACATCATTTTTTAAGGTTTCACAAACAAATTCACACTTTACAATCAAATGAAACTATCACAATTTCAATTCATTTGAGCCTTCAAATAGTAAATCCAATCATTTTCCTACACCATATTCAAATCGAGCATATCAAGATTAGCTCAAGCTACAAAATTCTCATTTATCGTACTGACCATAAAACCGTACAATTCACTTACAAAAGTGTGACAAAAATCATACTACTTGTCTAATTTCAATGTGCTTGTTATCCTCCGCAACAATTTCAAAATATATTCAATATCAAATTATCTAAATCTGTTCAATAATCACAGCCATTGCTTAAGATATTCACTATTCTTTATTTTGGATCACCTTTATCAACTCCTCACGAATGTATCAACATTTTATCAAAATCAGCAATGTAATCACAATTAAAATTCAGTTCAACGAGTCACATCTATCTCAGATATAGTTTAGTGGAAAGTTCAACCTGCAGCACCTTTTCTTGACAAACTAGATAATCTTACTAAAAAAAGTTCTGCAATCTTCATTAGAAGTTACTAACTCCAAACTTTCCGAAGTTCTCATAAATAATGCTCTTCTGTTAAACTTGAATTCGACAAAATATAATCGCTCAATTAACCAATACAGTTTCAATCATACCGCCATTCAGGAACACTGCATACCATTGAACTCGCGTAACCAAATGCTAAAGTTCACAGCTAACGGCCAACACAGGATACTCTTGGCTACTAAACAACGCCTGACTCCACAGCTAGTTTTTCGGGACAACCCCTCTCGAAGTCTTCAATCCGCATCCAAGTTAACTGCATAGTTTCAGTCCATCGTAGGGATCAACCTCGCAGATAAAAAGGCATAGAACATTTGGAAGGTTTACCAGTCCACCACCAGCAAAAAGAAATTCTCATCTTTCAATCTTCACTCCCCATTAACTCAGTCAAGGTGTTGTTATAATGCAACAACACCAGTTGCAAAGACAGCAAAACGATAAGTCCATATTGTGAAGAGTCAATGAAATCAATCTTGGAAGAGGGTTCCAAATTCTGTCGACAGCATGCCACACAAATTCGTAAGTCCATATGAATGACGAAAGCATAATAAACCAGTTCAGTCCAAAGAGTACGACCACCGCTGCCACCTAAATGTACAAGGAACTGTTGCTATCACTCCCGAGAACACATGAGCGTAGGCACTGGAAACCGCTATATAAAACACTGAAGAAAATAACTAAGGTTCTCAAGATGTGGGACGTTCCATTACAATTTATAAGAATGGCAGCTCACAAGGCTGAACAGAAAAAAGATTTCACATAACGGCATCCAGAAATCACGTGAGAAAATACTGTGCTTTCAACTACAAAGCCTGACTTTGGAGCTTGCCTCTGATTGGCTGACGAAACATCCACGTCAATGAATTCTATTGGCTACAATTGGTTCCACTCTACTTCAGCAACAATGAAGACCTGTACAGAAAACTATGTGGGCTAGTCTGAGATCAAGCTCTTCTGGTGTGGTATATTAGCCTTAAAACTTGTTTACTCTTACACGTGTTACTATAGCACACTCGAATATGATATAACAAGATGATGGTGCAATGGAGCCTACCTAGGTCAAAATATACATGATTGGACAAGATCCACTCGGATAAAAGAACTGTGTAGATGGAGCCGTACCAAATCAGACATAAGAATAACCAAATTCCGGGAAAATGATGGCGAAGGCCTAAGAAATGGCATAAAGCTGACCTCTACTATAGGCCCAGCCATAAAGTGAACATAATTTTAAGTACACATGAAATCGGTAGATCCTAATTCGATGACAAATTATATATACATGAGGGGAAGATCTGACTTGGACAGGTAAAGTGAGAAGTAATAAATGATGGTGTGGCAAGCAATCACCGACAGCAAGTATCTATTGAAAGAAATCTGAACACTCAGATTGTGAGGCAAAAAACAAAATACATAGGCAGAGCGATACCATAGCTAGGTAGACAGTTGTACAGCGGTACTCACATAAAATGTACAAAACGATGGTGTCGGTCCGTGTAGCCGTACCATATAGTACAAATAAATGGGAGAGTACGATCTTAAACACGAAGCAGGAGATACATATGAAGAGCCATCCGATAGGCAGCTAATTGTGAAAAAAACCAATCGAGTGCCCCACATTGCATAAGGAAACGCTTTGTAAGAAGTGAGTACACGCGACACATAATAGCCAAGATCCCAACTTGGTTTAAAAGATGGTGTAGGGGGGAGAGTCTCATAGGGGCAAGCGCAGTAAAGTGGGCAGGCATTGCCAAACTCACAACGATGAACGAGGTGATGTTATAGGCAGGACTGTACCAGGAAACATAGTCTACTAGACTAACATGACGAGGGAAGATCAAAAATTAGATGACGGTTGAGGGTGTAGGGCAGAGCCGTACCAATAATCACCAAACCTTAAAATTCCATTTGGTACAACTAGCTCTGATATCTGACTGCCCTATCCATACAAATAAGTAATATAAGAGGGCTAGCCATGGTGGAGCTGTACCACAACCAAGAGGTAATGGCATAAGTGAAGCTGACCTATGTGTCAGAAGTGATAGTGTAGGTTAGGCATTTTGCATATAAAAAAGGTTGATGGTGTGGGTCAACGGGGGTTACATAAAACCAAGGTTGGTCTAGGCAGGGGAAGTGTACCATCAACACGTAGGTGACAGCATAAATGGGCCATACTATAAAACAAGTGATGGTGGAGCAAAGCCAACACACAGAAATGATGGGAAGGTAGGCCTGACCCAGTAATAAGGTTAGGCTGGGCCCATACTTGAGTATAACGTACCTGGGGAGGGTGAGGCGAACCACACCCGGCTTATAATGGAGAGGAAAAATAGTATAGGCAGAGCCATGATCCACAACACAGGGGGACAGCTAGAAAGTGATGGAGTCTGATTCTAAATATCTATAACAATTAAAAGTGTTATGGTGGAGAGAGTGTACCATCAAACAGACTGATGAAGGTAGTTGTCATAATATAATCCAACCATAATATTCCCAAAAGGATGATGACAAAGGTATAAGCCATACATATCACCAAACGATGTTCTGCAGAGCACACTCTATACCAAAAGGTAAGGTGTAAGCTAGACCCTACCATGTAACAATATATTGGGGTTTTACCAATAACAGGAGCGATGTATGCGGGACATACCGGTGGGGAAAAAATGTGGCCTATCTGGCAGAGCTGTACCATGACATAAGATGGTGTAGGCGGGGACAATACTATATCAACAAAGGTTATAACGTAGGCAGGGAATGCCTTATAACAACCGTGATGGCAAGACGTACAATATGTTACAACCAAAAAAAAACTTGAGTCTTGACGGAGCGTAGCACTAAAACAAAAGTGAACACCATATGTTGGACCGTACAAAAAAGGAGATGGCCACAGTAGAGCTGCAAAATATATAGAACTTATAATTTTGCAGCACTCAGTCATATGAATCAACTTGAATTGGCCATCAAACTGAGAAAATATAGGGACGATTGACCTAACATTGGCAACACGAACCAAACTTGCGCAACTGGCAGACAACTGGATTAGGGACCTGAACAGGCTATATAAACAATGGCAAATTAAAATGCACAAAATCAGCAATGTGTCAGAAATAGACCAGTCATTAAACCTTATAACCATGAAACATATACCATATTGTCTATACTGAAATAACGTAGAGGCATAACCATGCTCTTTAATACAACGAACATTGTATGCAATAAGCTTATGGGCAAGCTGCATACCAAAAAAGGCATAGTTGTAGAGTGATTTACTGATTGTTCGCTTGCTTAAATTGTGCGTTTTTTTTTTTTGTTTTTTTTTTTTTAAATTTTGCAAAGTGGGAGCAAAAGCCAATATAGTTGGCTGTGTAGCCAAAACCCCATAAAGCAAGTGATGGCCTAAAGATGGCCCTAAGCAGAGCTGTAGCATATACAGAATGTCAGTGTTGCTGTATCGGTCTAGAGGACAGAATATGACATGTTGACGGTATCAGGCAAAGCAACACCATACTAACTGGATAGAGAACTGTGATGAGCGTTGGAGTCTACACTCCCAAACAGTTATGGAAATAGAGAGTGCCATTTTACTGAGTTATGTTTGGTATACATGGTGTAAAAAGTGATGCAGATGGATTAGCCAAGCAGACTGTACCATAACCATATCAGGGGGAACGAGGTAATTTAAATGATGGGCTAGGAATTGCAGCATGCGTATAGTGAAATAAATGGTGCACGGTGTAATGATGTAGCAAAGCTTGTATATAAAACCATATGAAGCAAAATAGTCAAGGGAAAAGAATTAGTTTATTTATGCATAGTGTAAAGATAACATACAGATGGAGGCGGAACCGTACCCAAAAAAATAACCAGGAGAAAAGTTAGTGTAGGCTTACCACACTCAATAGTGTAAGACAAATGGCAAAATGATTGTATACAAACTGAATTACCCACATAACTACGGAGGGGTAAAAGAGAGTAGGCCTAGTTGCACGCATGTATTGGAATGGCATACTGACGGTTGTAGGGAAATAGCGTAATGTTACTATTATCATATAGTGTAATAAATGGGCATATCGGTGTTAGCGGAAACGTATCATAACTACAGAAGGCCGAAATGAGCATGGGCCTAGCTGAACTCATGTATGAAAGTATGGTGTTATTGGGACGTGTTAGGGAGCTGTGCCAACCATTGCAACTGTGGAAGTTGTGAAATGAGTGTAGGCGTAGGTGTACTATAATTTAAATACGCACATCTAGCTGGTGTTGCTGGAGCAAGCCATAACATATACAAATAACTAGGGAAAGGTGAAATGATCTAGGTGGAAGCCGTATTCATCGATAACAAATAACTGGCGATGGGTGAAATTCAAGTAGGCGTAAGCAGTACTAGTATATAATAATAGTGAAAGGGTGAAGGAGCGTAAGCATAGCCATAACACAAATAGTGTGACTGGAGTAATAAATAGGGTATGGTTGGGTTAGCGGAGCTGTACCATTAACCATATGAAATAGGTTGGGTGATGACTCCAATGAGCATAATGTAGCCATACTCGGACAATGTATATGGAAAATATGGCGTTATTGCTGGTGTAGCAGAGCGGTACCAATAACCATAACTCTGAAAGGATGAAAAGTGCGTAGGTGTAGCCGTACTCATATAGTGTTAATAAAGGCATATTGATAGTGTTAGTGGAGCTGTACCTTTAACCATATAAACCTAGGGTGAGTGATGACTCAGATGAGCATAGGCGTAGCCGTACTCTATAGTGTTAAAATACACCCCGTATTGATGGTGTTAGCGGAGTTGAGAGATGACTCGGATGAGCGTAGGCGTAGCACTACTCGTATAGTGTAATACATGGTATGATGGTGTTAGCCCAGCTATACCATAACCATATAACATAATTATGAGGGTGAAATGAGCATAGGCATAGCTGCATACTCATAGGTGATAAGTGGTGTATTGATGGTGTTACTCAAAGTAGTACAATTAACCATATAAACATTAGAAGAGTGTGACTAGAGAATAAAACGATACGTCGGATTCTGAAAGTGGGATGATTATGACCGTATCGGTTATGATCGATCGGCAAAATTATTTTATACCGATTTACTTTACCGATTAAATAATATCAAAGAGGTCCAAACTTGAATTAAATCGTTCCAAACGGATGGGCACACAGTAAATAAATCAAAACTGAAACAACCAATTTATTTTTATGTACAAGGAGGTGAATGTTTTCGTAACTTACTATTTCGTCGTTTTAGTGGTTTACTAAATCCATCTTTACTTTCTGGCGCTTGGCTGTCGAAAAACGGCGATAGAAGCCCCCCCAAAAAAAAAATATGCAGAAAAAAAATCGAATTGGAGTCGGGATGAACAGATTTGAGTTCGTGATTTTATGGAGTTTTGAAATTCTAAAATCTGTATAGATATTAGGGTGATCGGTTAGACACTAGTGTTGACTTCAAATGAGTGTAAGCCGTAAGCTGTGCTCATACACTGCTAAAATTATGGGTATGATGGTGTAGAGCATAGTTGTACATAATAATAACTAAGGGAGGGTGAAATGAGCGTAGGCGTAGCCGTACTCATTATAGCGTTTAAAATGGCGTATTGATGGTGTTAGCGAAGCTGAACATTAACCATACAAACATAGGGTGAGTGCTGACTCCGATGAGCGTAGGCGTAGCCGTACTCATAGTGTGAAATTATGGCGTACTGATGGTGTTAGCGGAGCTGTACCATCACCATATACATGTAAGCAAATAACTGTGGAGGGGTTTTGAGATGAGCGTAGGGCGTAGCCGTCTCAATAGTGTAAAATATGACGTATTGATGGTGTTAGCGGAGCCGTAACATAACCATATAACAAATAAGGGAGAAATGAGCGTAGGCGTAGCCGTACCATATATGTGAGGATAAAATGGTGTATAGATGGTGTTAGCGATGCTGACCATGTACCATTAAAAACAAATCGGGAAGCGGACAGGACCTTGACTTGCTTGCAAACATTGAGTCAAAGGGTTCCTTCCTGTTACACTTAGTTCATCACCAAATGACCAAGACTCGTCACACCGTGAATGATATAGAATAAATGTGTGAGCCAAACAACCCAGCGCCACCGCAGCAGAGCACTGCGTGAATATGCGCGGCGCATGCTTGTGGCAGGAGGGGCGCGTGCAAAATGAAATTAAACAGCACGGATAAACAAAAACGAAAAACTTGCTATTAGGTGATGAAAAACGTATAGTCAGTTGAGCCAGGCAGAAGGGGGTGGGGGTTGTGTTTTGACCGTATCGCTCTGTGAGGAGAGGCCGTGAGTGAACAAAAACACAACATTCCATCAATGCACAGCCGGGACATGAACAAGGGAGGACGACGTTATCCAGACATTTGGAAAAACCATGTTCCCGGAGTCGACCTTAAGTCCATCTGGGCGTTATAGCCCCGGCCCTTCAGAAGTTCTAGCCTTGTCAGTAAGTATCTGGAGACCCTAGGTCAGGTAAAGGTTATGCTGCTAGTGTAAGGTAGCCAAAAGCATAGGCTAAGGCTAGGAATGCTAGGACATGGTATAGAGCAGAATGAGCGCAGCACATGAGATCCAGCAGCAAGCACAAGCACCAAATACAGAACCCAAACCCAACCTGACTGAGCATCCCCAGAAGTTGAGATGAGAAAATAACATTTTAACTGTACGAAAGACTTCTTATTTGGTTATACAAGACCCAGAAGTACAAAGGCGCTAGAAAGATAAGGCATTTGCAGCTGGGACCACAGGCTGAGAAAGGTGCAGCCTAATCCAAATAGGCAATGAGGGTGCCAAACAAGGGTGCCCAAACATGGGAGGAGCCAGACAAGTAGCAATCCAGATAGAGTTTAAGTTGGAGGTCCATGTCCAGTGGAGTGGCACTAGGATATCATTGCTTGTCCAATAAAACCAGTTAAGAAACCATAACTTTCCCCTTGAGTCATAAAGCCACACTGAAATAACTGATTCATAAAGCACACTGAAAAATACTAAACTTGAGTTAAAATACACTGAAAATGTACCCTGAGCATAAAGTACACTGAAAATGACAATTTTTGGCCAATTCAAAGAATTGATTTTGCTCAAAAGTTATGAGTCACCCCGATGGAGCATTATGCATCCATTATGAGTTCCACCTTGTATTTATTCGTATATTTTGTTTAATCAAAATATCAGTTGCCATATTTGCTGAAATGGGTGAAGGTATAATTAGAAAAACACGGACTAGGTTTCTGCGTCAAAATAATAAGAGTTGATTTTGATTTATTTCTCTCTAACATTGGCACGAGTAGATCAGACAGGTACATTGTTACCTCCACTACACAGAAGAAATGGATCTCATTTTGGACTGACTTGTGACGTCACAGTGTGTGATGGCAGGCCACTATATGTAGATAAACCATGGCCCGTATTCCAGAAACTTGTTAGCTAAACGCCAATTTAGCCTAAATCGCCGTAATTTAAAATGCGTTTAAGCAAACGCGTTTAAAATATTTTTAACATTTGCTTACTTAATGGAAACTTAAACCACAAGTAAACAGCGTGTAGTAAGACGTTAACTGAGTGTAAAAAGGCCCTATTGTGTTTTAATAGTTGAGCGCACAAAGGTTTGTTTATCATGGCTTTCCGTAGAGTTTAAGCTGCTACCCGAATGGCGAGAATGATATGCATCATTGCTGTTGTCACTGGACAGTGCAAAGAGCCGTGCACTTTACGGAAACACACACTAAAAATTCTGAAAAATAGCCCCGTACCTAGTTAAAATTTCGAAGCATTTTTGCGAAGTTAAAATTACGTTAACTTTAAAATCCTTTCTGGAATTTGTTTACTTAATCGATACGTTATCTCCACATATAAACGTCGCTTAGCTTAAAATCGGCTTAAACTGCTAAACCCTTTTTTGAACTAGGGCCCAGTGTTCTTTATTAAGTGAATAGAGCTTTTGCTCAAAATAAAATCCAGCTCAGTTTTTAATTAGTAGAAATAAATAATTGATAACAAAATTTGTGTTCATTTGTTGGGCATCATGACAAGTCACCCATAGTCATCAGAGGTTGTGCTGTGGAATGTCTGGCATCGTCTGGTAAGGTTATAAATCAGCTGATTAGTAGAATTGGTAATAGTGGAGGCATCCTTGGTGGGTCATCATGAAAAGCACCCATTGTCAGCAGCAGGTGTGCTGTGGAATGTATGCTTTTCTGGGTTCAGATTCACTTCTGCACGCTGTATAATCTGTGAAGGGTCCAGGGCTACAGGACTTTCTGTGTGATCATCACCTACCACGTACAATGGGCGATTGATTCTTAACACCCAATATGGAAGCCTCCACAAAATCGGTCTTTATTCCAAAATATTTGCTTAATGCTAACCAGTAGTCTAATTCAATCAATTACTTCAATTCATACAAGTAGATATGAAAGTATGAAGGGATCTGAAGTCAAAGCTTGTGGTCATTGTCAAAATTGGAAGTCATACAATTGCAAACAAATAAAAGAATCAAAAATGTAGCAAATGTGGAAATTGCTCCTGAAATAGTGCCTGAATTCAACATCAGTCTATGTCTTGCAAATAAATACCTTTAACCTCAACGCAAAAAGAATGAGAAACTTTTAAGGCCTGATAAAGTGGACACATTTGCTGTTTCAGACATGTTGTTTTCTTCATCGGGTACAATTTGATATGAATAGACTATAAACATTACAAGCCACTATTACTCAGCGCAACAAAATATTTGTGTGACCTTTAAGACAAAAGTAACTAGAGAAAATGGGGAAATTAGTTGGCTTATCGATTGCTTCTTAGCCCCAAGCTTATCATGCGCCCACTTGCTCTTGACTATCCATTAGCTGCATGTTGAGTGTATTCCCTTGTGGATTCTCACTCTGTTCTTTATTGTTTGCCCTTGCTAAATGTTTAATACAGACCAAATTATCAAATT
>JAMKCH010021121.1:0-21547 GCA_023653785.1 Ophioderma brevispina
CATGGCGCTAGTCCGTCTATTTCACATTGGGAGACTGTTTCCAGCAGCCGTTGAATTATTATCGGGCATCCCGATACTAAATTATTCTCATTACAAAATTCCTTGTTTGTGAGACACAGACATTTCAAGCTTAAACCAGCACAGGAATAGATTACTAGCCAGTTACCAATCAAACCGTTGTAAAAATCTCAATTTTTTAAAAATTGGGAGCGCTCGTCAAAAAAATGTGCTAATATTGCTGTAAGAACCAAAGACATTTCATGATCATGCTAAAAAATTCACTAATTACTAACGCTTTGTGGGCTCTAAAATGAGGCGTAAAAGTCCGGGTTTTATGTGTAGAATAGGGAGGGTTGTGGGATCAAGGAACCCCATTGAGGTGAAATTCCAAAAACTGGTGCATGTGGGATTAATCAATTACAACTTCGGGATCTGACACCACTCTTCACCCAATGTTTAATGTCTTAATGTTGACTTCAAAGGGCGAGATATAAAGATCCCTGATGCAATTCAATAACTCTAAGTACAATACATATCAAATCCCTCCATTGAAACCACCTGATTTTTAATGTGCATATATTTAGATGTCTATTTTTCTGTTTATGATTTGCTGTGATTTTACACTGATTTTTACACCTTAGATTTGTAGTACTAAGTATATCGTTATTTTAAGTTAATACTGAACACTTGCGTTTGCACTATTTCCTATAGAGTTTTAATACTAACAAGCTGATACTACAATCTTGCCATTTAGTATTGGGAGAACACTTGTGCAGATTTGATTCCCGTTCCCTCAATTCAATGTTCATGAGCATGGCACACTTGCGTCAATCTGCATGCATATATTTCAACACTGACTGGGAGGGCATGGGGAGGGGGAGGACGGGAAGGCAGAAAGTGATAGTGAAAATGTGCTTTCAAGCCTTAGTATCCCTTGCATACGATCCCAAATATTAACAAATGTTCAAGAAACTATTGAATAAGCATGTATCAAAGTAATAAAAAATCATATACAAAATTCAAAAAACACTCACAACTCAGAACGATTTAAGTTTAAGAACACCATGTAGGAAATTGAAAATGGCCATCCAATATCTGTTATCATATTACGAGTAAAAGCAAATGTTTTTACTGTCAATTTACACATTAAAGGGCTTTGGCGATCGCTAATAGCCTCGTCCCCAGAAGCCCCAGATTGGTACCGGAAGTGGTCAATATTTCTAGGTATCAGAAGAAAGCTCAATTTTTCTCATTTACCCTGTGAAATCTTTGGGCCAAAGGATGTTGGTTTGGAAATTATGAGCGAAAATGTGCCATATTTTGGTTGATCAATATTAATCTCCAACACAGTACTCTATGGGGGTGACAAAATACGTTTTTAGCTCTCACAATCAAAACGGATTGAAATTATCGGCGCAAAACTTAATACAGATGGAGTTTTGGGTGAAGACCAATCTATCCAGATGAAAACTTCATATCCTTAAATCGGGCTCCACTTAGTTTTACTTTTTTGTAAAAAGATTAATTAAAATAGCATACACTATAGTCCATTTCTTCTCTTCCGTGCGTGATGTCATAACCCTTGACGCAGCTTTACGCACGCGGTCAAGATATGCGTTTCTGTGTGCGCGTGTAAAAACGCTATCGCTTTAAGCCATCAGCGCGGTTTACTGGTGCGATATCAATCTCGCACGGACGTCACTGCACGGAGGTAGGGGAAATGGAGTATAGGGGGTTGTTAGTAAAAGTACAATGAAAATTACGAAATAAGATTGAGGAAAAGCACGCCATTTACACACTGACACACACAATATACGCATGCACACACCCCGTGCACACACACACACCGCGACGATATCATGCAAATACACATACATTCCATTGCACACACCTGACACAATGCACGCCACATGTACATGCCCAGAACGAGGAGCATACACACACAAACACACACACCCCCAATATAAACAGAAGAGATTGCCAGACAACACACGTTTGCTCTAAAGCAATTACAAAGAATTTATGCCATCAAACACCCCCTCCAGCTGAGCAGGATTTTTTTTTTCTACTAATCTTAAAATGTTCCATTGACCAGAGAAAAACATTCTCGGTCAAGTTTAGATTAAATCCAAAAAGGTTTAGGGGGGCCCCGGCGAGACTTAAGTTTGTAACATGAAGTCAAGGGAGTTTTTGTAAATTTGCGCAAACACATGAAAAGTGATAATCTCCATCCTTGATTTTCACAGAAATTCCAACAGAGAGGTACTTATAAGATGAGGCAATATTGGCCAAGAAATTCCAGTCAAAGTATTATTGATGGCAGAAAAGCTATTTTATAAATTCATTTAGTGGAGGGAAGGCCGAAGCACAGAATAAACAACAATCACAACAACACAGGTGAAGGTTTATGTGATATTGACCATTTTGAACAGACATTGTATGTTGAAGTTCGATGCTTATCGAACCTGTTACATAACAACATTAAATTATTACTTACAAAGAGCTTTTGCTATTGAAAAACAAAAATCGGCGTGGTCAACCTGGCAGGCAGGTCATTTGCTTGTTTGCATGTCCTAATTGATGCACATCTGTCTTTATCTTATATTTTTTATCATTGAAAGAGGATTTTAAGAGTGTCACTGTTGGTAGAATAAAAAAGCCTTAAAAAGGAAAGTGGAGGCCCAAGTTGAGAGTCCTGTTTCATGAATTGTCTTGTAGGGAGTTGTAGGTATGTATATGCCATGCTAGTATAAGTACTTACACATACTTACATATGGCCCAAGGCCTGCATACTCTCTAAAGGTAAAAGAGTGAATTTCCACTCATCAGGAGTTAAATATGAGGGACAACAGGTTTGTGAGTGGAAAACCACACTCTGAAAGAAGTGAAAGTTGGACTTTTGAGACAAAATATTAATGATTCGTATTTAGATAGAACAATTGCACTTTCACGAGCATTTCAGATTGAAATTTTATCATCAAAAAGGCGTTGTCCTCCATTTCACTCTTTCCAACTTTTTTCAAACTCTTTTTCCACTCGGTTTAACTTTAGAGTTTAATATTGAATTAAATCCTACAATCGCCAACAAATCCCACAACTCCCTTCACTAGTCTAGTGTAAGAATTTTAAATCTTGCTTTTTGGCAGGTCGAACCCCCACTCTGCTCAATTTTTGAAATTAATTTGTTTCGAATCTTGGTTCAGTAAAATAGATGCTATATAGCACTTATTTCAACAAGCTACTAGGAAATAATCTCGCGTCCGGCCTCCGCCATAGAACAGAACTCATGCGTACTTTAGGTATACTACTCACGCGTATGCCTACAAAATAGACTTTTTATATATACTAGTACATTTGACACAGTGGTTTGGATAACTTGTCAACCATCAGGGCATGTACATAGTAGCATGCACGTAGATTTACGACAAGTTTTTTCGCAAACAGGCCCCTGTTTTCACGGGTTCACACTGTTGGGGGGGGAGGGCGGGGGGGGGGGGAGCACTGTTGAGGTCCTATCACATTGCAAACAGGCCCAGCAAACAGGGGATGACTAATACCCCTATGTTGAGACCATTACAGCAGGATTAGAACGAAAAACATAGTAACAGTACACAGCTGTTTGAAAGTCTCCATTTATTATGACAAAACAAGGATTCAAATAACAAGAATCTCTTTAAAAAATACCATCATCCGCGTTAGTGGCTTTGATGGGTTGAAGACGATGTACATTTATAAGTACAAACCAGTTGAACCATAACTTGGTTTGCATAAAATATTTATTATTAAGTGTAACATAGGTCTATTTGGGCATGCCCATAGGTAAAAATACATAGGCTAATATAAATTATCTAACACTATACAATACATGAACACATATTACTGTAACTATTTGTAACTTCTACATAACACTTACTGTAACTAAGCTACTATATGTGCAGCAATGATTTTATAAAGTTAATGAAATGGGTTGAACATTTTAAAACAAATGTGTTGTGTTTGCATCTTTGTTATTAATAGCAGGTGTCTGGTTATGCAATTTTAAGGGGCTTTTGTGATGCACAGTCAATTCCTTCTAACGTGCTACAAAAGTTTTGAGAATTTTTAATCATTGAATTGTAGGATTAAGTATAGTAGTTGTGCCTAATTTTACGTGTCAATTGATTTTTTTTTAAAGTATTTTGTACTTAACTACTATCCAATTTATGTTTTTTTTAAGCGAAAGGTTCCAGTTTCAATTTATTCATCAATATACAACAGAAAATACCGGATGAAAAATATAATATAAAATATGCTAGGACTCCGATAGACAACCCCGAATGGCTTATTACGTCGGTAGCCCTTATAAATAACAAACCGTTTTGACCCATGGGGCAGCGTGATGCAGACATTTGGCATAACATTAAAACGCACTGTCAGATCCATTTTAATTTTTGGGAATAATTTGTTCCATGGATATCTAGCAGTCAGTTGGATCGAATTTATTACTGCTAATAAAAAAAATTTGTCTCTTTACCATGGGCGCCGCCATTAGACATTATAGCTACACCTAGCTACCAACTAACTACAAATGAAAATAGGACATCTTTTTAGAATATGAACTATGTTACCGACAAATTTCTTTGCACAATGCAGGATTCTGAAATATGCTGTTTGTAATGAAAACATAATTAGAAAATATTAACCGATTAAAAACCAATCGACGGAAAGTCTTGTTGGAATGTTTGTACTTAAAAGTAGGAGGGGGCCTTTGGGAGAGTTCAAATCGGTGAGTTGTCACTTCAAGCAACGCATTTGAAGAATTTAGCAAAACCTGTGATTTAGCGCGTTGCGTGATTAGTGGAAATGTTTGTATTGAAGTGAGAGTCCTTTTGAGAGTTAAAATAATCGTGGTTGTTACCTTCAGTGTATTAAAAGATTTTACGTTAAATAACGTGTGATGTGGTGTTTTTATGACTGGTATTATTTGTACATTTTGAATTAGGGTAGGTTATCCTAAATTTTAATATGGGGCGCAGTTTCCCCACCAGTACTTTTCAATAACATGAAATATGTTACACATCCAATACTTTCTGTACTTTGAGGTGACAACTCCCATAACACCATATATTTACCCTCTAACCTACCCTCCCTAACTTGACAAGTAAAACCCTCCTTTTTATTTCTTTGTAACACACCAAATCAGAATATTTACCAACCCAACTCCTTGCAATACTTGAATTAACTCACCACATTTAAACTCTACAAAAAGGCTTCAATTTTGTAGGGTTTTCAAACCATCCCAATACACCAACTAAGACGCCACCTCCCAAACTTTGCCATATTTAACTCTGCCAATAATGAGGTACTCATCATATTTGACTTTTCTTAAAAACTACCCCACTTAAAGTACAAACATTCCCAACTTCGCCAATATAATTACAACAATCAACTTGTCAAACACTTTCTTAACTCTTTCCTCCCTGGATGTGATATATCACCATATTTTGAACGTAATATAACGCTATCCAAATTTTCCTGTCGCCGTATGAATGCAGCCACCATGCTGAAAATGACGAATAATTTATTTTTCGTAATTTTTTTATTCCGTCTTATCAACTGTCTAGTGAAACAAAAAATGTGCTAGGATCCCGAAATGCAACCTTAATATTTTTGATTTAATTTGGGTTGGTTTAAGCTGTGTGGCCGCTACTTACCCTGACTGACGTATTACACAACTATATGGAATGTCATAGATGGTTAAGTTTTTCTGGTATTCTCATTAACTGTCATTCACGCTCTTAACTGATTATTTCCGCCGACTTGAGGCTGATACAAGTTCCCCCGATGGAAATGGTCACCAAACAGTGGCGTAACCAGCGGGGGGGCAGGGGGGTCGAGACCCCCCCAAACAAACCCGTTTGCCCCCCTTCTCCTCCCGCGCCCCCCAATGAACTTACCTTTTGTCAGTGTCCATGGAGAAGGCCCCCAATTTGCCCCCTCAAAAAAAAGTCTTGGCACCCCCCTCAGCCCCCCTATTTGTAAAGGTCTGGTACGCCCCTGTGGCACCAACGATATGCACTTCGGGGAATCGTGGCAATGGTCTATATGCTCCGCCACCATGACACCACAATTTTGGAGGTTTCCGGCATTCTGTCAATAAATAACGGACCGGGGGGACAAAACACCCTTGTTTTTTTCTCCATATCGTTGTTCAAAACAAAATAACCCCATCTATACATTACATTTTTTCCTTTTCTTTGCACAATGGTGTCCTAATGCGATAATTTCACCCATGTAATTTTTCATGTATCCATGAATGTCCTAACATAGCCTAGTCCCTGCTATTATGCAAACGATAATTCTTGCCGCAAAACAGACATACATGTATACTGGGCATTATACACCAAATAACATCCTCTCAGCGCCTTCCGCGAAACATATCCACGTACACAATAGTCCTAAAAAAATCAACCACCAATCAACAAGACTCACAGACACAAATTAATCCTATTTTACATCGGCTACTTCATTTACTCGTGGCAGGAACTAATTACATACGTATACACACACACGGTATACCCTTACTAAACGGAAACTACCGGCACACGAGATCGGTCGCCCTGCGTCATATTTCCTCCCCACGATCGTATGCCCCTACAAAAGCAGAATTATTACAGACTGACAGTGGTGCGTACAATACGTAGGAGCCTGTACCCAAAGCGAAAATAAACATCTACGATGAAAAAGTACACGGCAACACACTTTTGGCAACTGATATTTAGGAGTATTTTATGCCATTAACTACATTCTGTGTGAATTTGATGGAAATTTCATTGCGGACAAATATGATTTTTCATAAAAATCTGTTTACACGTCTTTCTGGGAAATAGGCAGATAGAGGAAGCTTATAATACAAAATTATGACTTTGTAGGCCTATATGGCAAAGATTTCCCGCAAGATTTTTCTGATTTTTGCGTAGTTAATAGCTCGTGCATCTGTCCCTAATTATATTGTCCTGCTGAGCAGACTCCTCAAGTACATAATCATTATGCCATTAAAAACCTTAATCAGAGGAGGAGTCATGCCGTATGGTATGTATCGGCGCGACCAAATTTTGAGTCACATTAAATCACAAGTACACTCTACTCAAAATAAATATATTACCTGAAACACTGGAGTATTCCCGTAGGTGTTACCAAACCACAGTTAAAAGGGTCCTCAATATTTCAAAAACTATTCAGGATGTTAAAATTTTAATCAAATTTGACGACATTTTAAAAATTAAGGACCGGTGAAACGAAGTCCAGCTTTCGTATTGCCAGATATTAACGAAAGACCGTATGAAAAAAGGTTACACATGACGTGTTTCACATGTTGCAATATGATAACATAGCGCCTTGGGCGTTATTTTAGCCAATCGCTATTTGAATGCACGAGAATGAGACTACTAAAGGCATAATAAAAAATTACGCAGGGGAAACATTGATTTCGTCACCGGCGGAAACACATATTTCTATAACCGGGCGTATTCTGCCCAACCAAGGATGCCTTCAAGTGTTTCATGCGCATGCGTTGATCCTGATCGGCCATGGTAGTTTGCCCAGATATTTTGAGAAAAAGTGATATTTTGCCTTTTAGGCACTTTCATTGTGGATAGTATTGGTGGTAAAGGTAGAGGAGTGTTTAGTGAAGCACTCGTGGGCTTATTGTTTGGATCAGGTAAGATTATATGAAATTTGTAAGCGTGAATGTCGTCAGTGTGATAGGAATTTGAAGGAAACACGATTCGGGTCGAACCTGATGAATGTGTTTATTTGGACTTCACATATAGGACCGTTTTAAAGGCATACTGTTAAAGAAAACTCATGTGTGTGAAGTCCCAATTATTGGGACAGACTTTAATCGTTGTCAAAATGGTTCGCAGTGTTTTTTTAAATTGCTCGAAAAATAAAAGAGACAATTTGCATGGGGGTCAAACAGATGTGAATAAAAAAACGAGTGCATCAATGATGCATAATAAATCATCAGTTGGGATGGTTTAGGGAATGTGTAGTTGTGGGGTCTGGTCATGTAGGGTCATTTACAGGTCAATTGAAATATAGCCCACGGGTCTTGGCCAGTGGTTATCTTGAGCAGTTTGGTGGCTATACAAATTGGAAGAAAGATGTTAGAATTTGGGTTTGTTTTTCTGGGGTCAAAGGTCAAGTAGGGTCATTACATAGGCGATCCTGGATTGGGCTATCACTGCGTTTTGTGATCACCTGGTTGATGACCCTCGGGTTTTGCGGGTCCTGACCCTTTAATGACCCATGATGACCTTGCCATGACTTTTAAAATTTTCATCATAAACAATCGACCCCGCCCACCCAAGTTTCGACTGATACACCAAAGTACCCCATTGCGAGCTCCTTGACTTGAATGGACCCCTGATGACCTTTGATCCACTAACCAATAAGACTCGGTTTCGTAAGTCAAAAGGGGCACCCCCACCAACTTGCGGAAGGTGCAATCAGTCGGTCTCTGAGTGAGAACATATGCAGTCGCAGACAGACAGAAACAGTGGACAGGGCACCAATCTGTGCAAAGGTTTGACAAGTGGGGGCAAAGGTCATTGATTTAGGTCATTAGAGGTCAAAAATGTAACTAACTATATGAGTCCTACAAGTCCTTTGAGCCTTGTTTGGTGGTCACTGTAACTTATTTGCAGAAATTGTATATACTTAGTGTCGAGCCCGCGCTGCGCGGGGGTCTTCGCTAGCTTGAGTGTACCGTTAGAGTGAGTATATGGAAGTTTCAGAACATAAACCAAGGTACTGTTTTCAACCTAATTAGCACCCTGGGTGTTTAATATCCATACGTCAAAGCAGGTCCATACGTCAAAAAAAACACAGCCAAGTTTACCCCAATAATGGTTTTTACCCCTACATGACTTCTGACCCCAAAATGACCCCTCCCCGAAAATGTGACCACAAAAGCGGTATGGCAAAATTCTACCACCATATCAAAACTCATATCCATACGTCAAAGCACGCCCATTAACCCGATAACGACCCCTGGATGAACCTTTGGCCCCAAAAGAACCCCTCGAAACATGACCACAAAACTCGTTAAGGCGTAACTCTACCACCATCCCAAAACTAATATCCATACGTCCAAGCACAGCCACTATTACCCGATAACGCCCCGGATGACCTTGACACCAAATGACCCCTGGAAAACATGACCACCAAAACTGGTATGGCGAAACTCTACCACCATACCAAAAACTCTATCCATACGTCAAAGCAACAGCCACGTTACCCGAAACGACCCCTGGATGACCTTTGACCCAAAAACGACCCATCGAAACATGACCACAAAACTCGTTCAGCGAAAAACTCATACCACCATACCAAAAACTTATATCCATGCCTCAAAGCACGGTTAAGTACCCGAAAAGACCCCATGGATGACCTTTGCAGAGCTGCCAACATTGAGGATTTTGGATAAGGGAGATTGGATCTTGGAATCGGAAATTTGATAGAATCAGGGAGAGTTAAAAAAATAGCGAGCATTTCAGAGTAATACCTCTTCAAGAGGGAGATTACATCCAATGGATAATTGTCTTAAAGATCAATTGAAAGCTTCCACCATTAAGGAACTGTCAGTTAGCGAACTTAGCCATTTGGATTTTTTTAAAAAGAATGACAAAAAAAGTTGAAGTGAAAGTCACACTTAAAGGTTCGTAACTTGAAAACGAAGCCACATAAATAGTTATGAACTGCATCATAAGATGAGCTCTTTTAAAATACAGCTGTTTCCCGAAAAAATGTGAAGGGCTCCGCCGTATGACAGCTCCAATTTAAGGAACTGTCAGTAGGAAACTAAGTACATATGGAGATTTCAAAGAAAAAAATTATTGAAAGAAAAGTCGAGTAAAAGTAAACTGGTTATAAAGGCTCTAACTTGAAAATTGGAGCCATCTACAACACATATGAACTGTACACCATGAGTGCACCAAAAAAAAATGACCCATCCACATCGTGACCACAAACCTCGTACGTCGGAGCTCTAACACCACACCAAAATTTCATATCCGATGTAAAAGGACGGTTGCAAAACACATTGCCGGACAAACCCACAAAGGCCCAATACGTTGATTTTTTTTAGTACTACAGATTTTGACCAAATGGGGTCAAAGGTCCCAAGGGCCATTAGAGGTCAAAGGGCACATGGGTTCATTCCATAGGTCAGGTCGCGCCATACCAGTAAGAGTCCTGACCAGTGGTTCCTTTTAGTTGGTCATAGCATTTTATAGTTTTCAGAGTGTTTTATTATGTAGATTGACAAATGGGGTCAAAGGTATAAGGTCATTAGAGGCCATTATATACTCAATTTGAGACTTGGGTCAGTGTTCTTTTGACTACGTGTGAAGGTATCGGCAAATGTATACACTAAACAGTTAACTCCAGGGTTACCACGGCATGCCTTTCAATGATCTGTAATGCAGCCAGCTTGATAACAATCGTATTCATCTCTTTTACAGCAATACAGTACGCTTGGTTGCATACGTAATAAGGAGTTAAAGAGGGGTCATGGCATACTGGTAGGGTAGCAGAGCAAATTGTCGGGTTTACGGTTTTTTTTTTTTAAATTTATAATTTCGTATATTCAGGCCACTGAGGGAATATTCCTCTATTAAAAATAAAGGTTATTATTGGACAAATTCGCTGACTCTTGTTGAAACAATTTAGGATATTCCTAGTAAAAATGTAATTAATTTCTGGACAGAGGTGTCCAAGAATGCCCATCTGTAAGTATTGATATGCTTACCGCCACTTATTTAAACATTTTCACTTTTCAACGAAGCGGGATTAACCCGTCAAAAGTAGGGCAAGTGTGTTTGTCGTTGCCCAAACTCGCAAGAGAAATATAGATCCCAGTGTAAGGGGTATTAAAAATTTCCGAAGTATGCCCACCGCTGTTGCAAGTGAATACCCTCTGTTGGTTATCATATTTACGGTATCGAATATTTATATATAGAAAAACCTTAAGATATTTAAAGTGCCTTCACTTCAGGGACCATTATAAAATTCCAGAACTGGTTTTCAACAGTTTCAAGGTGCCGTAAAACGGTCAACGTAGTGTTAGTACTGGTACATCGTTTAGAGGACCAGGCCCACGTGGGCTTGGTATATACATTGTCGCAGCAATGTCAATTGTATCGAAAACAGCAAACAAGAAACTAAAATGACAAACCAGATAGGTTATCAGCGTACACCAAATTGTTTCTCAAAGACCTCCAAAAATATAACCAATATACATAAACTAAAATTCTAAACTTTGCCGTCGAAACAACAACCAAAAAACCCAAATTTATTCCTATACCATAAACCAGCTATGCATGTCATTATAAATAGAGGTGGGCTATAGAAGGTCAAGGTTTAAGATCATTCAACAACAGGATAGGCTCATTTGATGTACTTTAATCATTTGATCCCACTTTCGAAGAAAAAAAATATGAAAAAAAAAAGTGCTAAAACCCAGGGTGCCCCCCATCGAAAAGAATCCAAAATGGCTTGCCCCAAATTGTCAAAACTTTGATTTGTGGACAAACTTGAACAGTTTTTGTTCAATGCTTAATTTTGGTGGCAAATACCCAGTTTGGGGGTATTAGGAATCCTGCTATGCAACTTTCATTTACCATAGCCTTTTGTTTTCTGTTTAAAATTGACGTTTTGCTTAAAAATTGAGCTCTAGGCGCTTTCCAATAAAATACGCATCCGATTGATAATGTCGATTTTAATATTAAAAAGTGAAGAGAGTTTATTATGAACACTTGCTAAAATTTGACTTGCGAGGTTTGCGGTTTGTTTCATACTGTAGGCTTTTAATGTCATACAAAATGCCCTCCATTGAAAAAACCCCAAGTAAGAAGAAAGTTTGTTGACCCCTGTATATTCCAATGAGAGTTGTTTTCGTCAAAATTGTAAATTGATGCCAGAGGAAAATGGTAAGTATTACAAGTCTAATCTCAGAGAAATGATCAATCAACAATTCTGAGGATGGCCCAACAGTAAAATTTAAAATTTTGATACGATATACTTTTTGGGGAAAGCGCCCTCACAGTCAATTTTAAGCTTAAACTGCAATAGAGAAACGAAAGGTCGTGGTGAGATATACGTTGCATAGAATGATCCTGCATGCCAAAACATGGGTATTGCCACAAAAATGAAGGATTTTAACACAAAAACTATTAAGTTATGGTCAAATTTAATAATGATTTTTGGCCCAATTTGGCGGCCATTTTTGGATTTTTTTCGTGGGTAATTTTACTATATATGCATTTTTTTTAAACTTATTTCTTCGAAAATGGGATAAGCATTAATTAAAGTCATCATTCTAGCCTCTGTTCGAAGTGATCTTAAACTATGACCAATCTATGACCCTCTATAGCCACCTCTAGTATAAATGCCATAATGGGAAAAAAAGGCTTGTCTTCTGCAAAGGACGATACCACGATACCAAATTTGCTAAGTTACGGACTTAATATTTTGAAGTTTTGCTTCACTTAAGTAGGCAAATTATACTTTTGCATGAAAATTCTTGAGACTTGGTTGCAAAATACCCCAGTTATTAAATAAATCTAGTCTGATCTCAAGTAAAACAACACTTCTTTTGTGTCATCTCTATATATCCGGGCGACCTTCATCCAGGGACATTTGTTTACACTAAATCTATCAAGTCAAATGAACTCGATTTGTGTTTGACCTCAGTCCCCTGGTAAGCCCTTGGTAAATATGATAACACGATCACCATGTCATTTTCGCCCGAGAACCCCCCACTGGAACCCCGGGGGGGGGGGGGGTAAATAGGTGCACCATAAACAATAGCATTCAGTAAGAACAGCCGACAAGCAGGAATCAGATCATGTCCAAAACTTGCAAAAAGATACAAAAGTTACCAAACTGACTACCGTCACTTACATTCCAAAAAAGAAAACCTACGGCGAAAGGCCATTAGCTCCAAAACAATTTGCCGAATTTTCGGCGAAAAATGGACATAAAACAGGCCGAACGAGTTTCGGCAAATAAGAGCTCGACATATTAAAACACGCCGCTCCCGATGGCAATAATCCATCCATTCAATTCAATTGACTTGATGGATTAACAAAAACAAACAATAAGCACACATCAAAAGCTAAAATTTTTTTTTTCTCTTACACCAATCACAGAAGTAAGTGCATCACCCCGGTGACCACTCAAAAGCATTCAACCCAACAAAAATGTGAGACACCCCAGTCTAACAAAGATAACAAAATCAAACGGTTAGTTTTGACAACTCTCCCCAGCTTACAAAATGCTAAAGCCCTACTAAACCAAGGAGGTGTAATGACTGAATAATCCCATATTTAAAGGTGCAACGACGAGATTTCACATATCAGGTGCCCTAAAAAATTGAAAAGTTCGGATTTGCCCTGTTGTAAAGGCTTCCATTAAAAAAATATCCCCATCTGAAAGGATTAACTGAGAAATGTTTCTTTGATACAAAAAGTGTGTGAATTCATTTTCGTGTAGGAGCAAATGCAAAATTCAGGCTATGTTTACATTGAATTATAAGCAAATCAAAATCCACCTTCTTTTGAAGACATTTCTATAGGGCATACTACAATGTAAGAAATCCAAGATGAGTGTATACCTATCTGAAATTACTATTATGACACAATATTGGGTGCCTCAAAATCTCTTGTTGCACATTTACTATCTAAGCAAAATGTTCCTCTCACATTTATTTCATATTTCAGTATGGATATGAAAAATAATCCAAAAGAACGTGCAAAAGCAAAACCCCACACAAAACAGTTTCTACGTCCACATAAGAAATACCATGAAAAAGACACCAAACAATAATGAGAGCAAAAAAAAAAAAAAAATCACCAATACATTCTAGTCTGATTTGAAACTCTAAATCAAGATAACCTTAGAGATGATGATATTAGAGCGGCCTTAGACCACTAGGCCACGCTGCCACTTAGCATTTATGGAAATATTTAACAATTATGGGCAAGATACAAAAAACCATTGTTTTGCTGACCCTGCCGCAGCATTTTGTCAGTCCAACAGAATTAGTATTCTAAAACCAAAATTTCATAACTTTATAGACAATTCTTGCTGTATGAAAATATTCCGTGAAATTGACCTATAATAAACATGATTAATAACAACAAATAAACTCAACTGCATCATCAGCGAAGTCCTCTGGTCCGTCGATGCGATGCGCACTTGCGCAGGACAGTTACAGGCAAAACGCCATGGAATCGTTCACCATTGTTGACGTGTGAGGCCAGGAGACCCAGGATAAAGCATGCTTGGGGGGTCAAGAGGTCAGTGAGGGGGTTGCTGGAAAAAATGCGTAAGTCAGTGCATATAGCTCCATTGGTCATGTCCGAAATATGCCTTAAATTCGAGAGGAAAATCGGAGTGAGTAGGAACTTCTTATTGATAATTTCAAGCAATGAGAAATTAATTTATAGTACACGGGCTAATCAATAGCATTTCTTCATATTTTTCAAGATATTTAGAGCATTAAACTTGTTAACAACATAAATCATATTAAAAGGAGAAATCCCAAACTTCAACAAAATCAACCAAAGCCAAGCTAATAGTGATGGCGAACGCAGCGCCCGACCGCCTAGGGCTGCACGACTTCAGCTTTTTGCTAGTACGACTAGTACGCCGCTAAACAGTCGCGATAGACTATCATGGCACTATCGAAGGTCAAAATTTTGGTCACAATTGTAGCTTAAGTTTTGTTTAGGATACATCTCAAAACGTGCACAGTAAGTCAGGGTCCTGATATGCAATATGTACACAAATCAAACGCAAAGAAAATGCCACTTTATTTTATTTTCTATCGCAAGAGCAAACAATCGTTTTAAGTTTCATAAATTGGACAAGCCCTTAAGTTGTAACGGCAATGTAATGATTCTATTCACTTACTCCAAGGAAATTAGAGTGTATGTTCCTCCATGACAAATAAACTGCAGCAAACGACGATGTTTTGTGTGTGATGCATTTGGCCGACACTCGATTATTTTGAAGCCATTTGTAATACAACAAAGCTCCGTACCAACGTGGAGAACCAAACAAAACCAGTGACAAAACCCGGAAGTTGCAATAAGTTGAATCTTGATCTTTTAACCACCACTGGATTGCAATGCCCACCAGACCTTTGAGGCGGCAACGCCTCTTAAAACAGCAAACTAAGCAAAGCAATCAAAATAGACTACAGAAATACAGACACAAACCCATAACAAAATAAGCCTGTGTGTGGATGTGGGTCATGGAGATGTTCTTATGCTCCAACGGTTTTGAAATAAGAAAATATTGTTTATAAAATATAACAAATTTAGGATTTTCAAATATTTTGTGATTACATGTTACAGAGAAATGAGGAGATCTCCAGAAGAAGCGCCCAATTTGTCTTCTAACCCAGTTTTTTTACATATTTGGAATGTTACCAATGGAAAGATCACCACCTGAAAGTGAAACGCCAGAATACGCTGTCTTATGTAATAAAGATGATGATTTAGTAGTTTCTGTCGTGCAACGACAGAAAGTCAAAGCATGGTGTCTATGGGGATACGATTACGATAACAGGGCAAGTTCAAAACAGGTTTGCGGTTTCTGTTGCACCCCTGTTTGTCAATAAACCTTCGAAGTTATTGGTAGGTGATCTATCTACAACCGAGCCAAGTGAAAGATGAGGAATTGGTTATCCTAAGAAAATATCCTCCTCTCACTTTACACTAATGGCGCGTCTAAAAATTTGATTTCTTGGCAGCCACTCCCTAATGTCCCCAGTGTGGGCTTTGACCCCTGTACTTGATCAAGATAAGTTTGTGCGCAGCCTTCGGCCAAATTCTGGTCGGGTTTAGGAATGATGCACCCCGCACAGGTTAACTGCCGCGCATGTGGTAGTATAAAGGGGGCACAGTACATAATGGTCTGCCTATTGAAACACATGCTTATGCGCTCTTTGTATCCGTCATATCTTGCCTTCTGCCTTAGCTAGAGCTATGAAATTTGTAGGAGAGAATTTGGAATTCATGTCTTAAAATATCTTCTTTTGAACTATATCGACAATGTCACTTTTTTGCCAAATTAGATTGAAAATTACCACAGTTTTTATAGCTCCTGACCCCCACAGAATCGGTGTTTCCCGGCGGTTCACTTATGTCGCCCTATCATACTGCCAAGACACTTCTCATCCATTTTTAAATATAAGTTAAATATGAATGAATAAGCCATGAATGACACCAAAAGCAAATTCTCTAGCACAAATACCCGCCACAAACACTACAAAAATTACGCTCAAATTCTAGGTTTGCACTTTTCACGGCGGGGATGGATGTGGTACTGTTGCTCCCTAAAGACAATCGGGGGGGAAGTCCCCGAATCTTCTCGCTACCTTTCGTACGCTCACGTAAATAGAAATCACTAAACATTTTGTTAATTATCTGTGATTGAAGTATGCGGGAAATAGCTAGTCTTCTTCACGGTCAATTCAATCGTGAACATTGATGAACATCAGGCACAATAAGGACATCGTTTATGGTGTTTATTGTAAAATGATTGTATAATTACCATGTCTAGGAAAAATACAACATGACGATGGTTACGGCATTGCGGGTCATAGAGTATAGGCTTGCGATTTCAACAGTGACACTGATAAATGTATTAATCTGAACAAAAAGTTGCATTTACATTACTCAGGAGGAGTAGTAAATACTTAGGTAAGGTTAGTAATAACCAGCTTGAATAATAGTCTTGCAGTTTTGTTAGAGCATTTTCTTAGGTCATTTTAATGCTTTCTGAAGTTTATTAAACTAGTCGCAAGTAGCAAAACAATTTTCATAGTCTTGTGACTATCGCCAATAGTCGCGACTACAACTTTTTTGCGAACTTAGTCGTGCTGCCAGCCCTACCGCCGCACTAAAAACACCCTGGAATCATTGACACATTGTATTGTTGGGTATGTTAAACACAGCTGGTTATAAGGACTTTGATACAACAAACATGTGTCCTTCAACATTAGTCACCAACAAGGATGTAGGGCATTCATGTTTGGCCATTCTGCTGTTTGACTTTCCTTCCACGAAAATAAATTCATAAAAATCAACTTTTCTGGCATCGAGGGATGACTTTGGCTTGAAATTTCTGTGGAAAATTTTTTGCCTTATCTTATAGGTACCCTCTCTGTGAATTTCTGGCAAAATCAAGGACGAAGATCATCACTTTCTGTGTTTAGCCAAAAAATACAAAAAAACTCCCATTGAGTCATGTAACAAACTTCAGCTTGTGGAGCCCCCCCTAAACCTTTTTGGATTTAATTTAAACTTGCCAGAGATGTTTTCTAGCTAATAGAACATTTTAAGATTAGGTAGAAAAAAATGTAGCATGAGGGGCATTTGATGCCACATACTATATGTTGTAGGATGACAATTTAAAAATGTGAGAGCACTACTTTCACCATTTTGACCCTGATGATGACGAGTGATGACGACGAGGTTGGTGATGATCGAAACCAAAGATATGTAATTTACAATCACAGTGAAAATCGATTTTGAAAAAAAAAAAAAACTACACAAATTAAACATTATAAATCCGCACACAGCAGTGATTGGAAGTTTGAGGGGTATCGGCCACCCACGTTAGCGGGGATAAACCCAGATTTAAATAACTAAAAACTAAAAAAATCCAATAATTATGTAATAAAATCCAACAACCCCGTCGTCCAAAAGAAACTCTGGAGTCGTAGTGCTATAAATAATGATCAGGGACATCCTTGAAATATATTTTAGACACAACTTTTACTGGAATTGCACCTGGAGATCTCTTGACTGGAAGGTATTCGAACATTCCAATTTTTAGTAATTCGTTGGTAGGAAATGACCGTCAATCGATGTTCATTTGAATAGGCCTGTAAACTAATCGCTTTGAAATACAATGAACTCAATAGTGGCATATTAAAGGGGGGGGGGGATTACGTGATCCACAACCTCGTCCCCGATTTACCTCAAACAATAGTTTCAGATTTTTATATGTCTGACGTTGACCTTAGTAATCCACCTGTACCTAATCTTACGTGCAAATTCAGTTGTATCTGTAAGAAATTCGCAAATTTTGATTTTGTCCATAAATGGACAAAAATACAGCCCAGTGGCCTATGGGATTGTGGGAAACAAGCAAGCCTCATAACACAAAACAGCAAGAACGGGATCAACTCAAATTTTGTGATAAGCTTTTTTAAGGGATATCTAGTGCCCAAGGAATGAAACAGAAGGTGCTGGAATCACGAAATGGGCCTTCTTCGAAAAAGTAAACCTTTTGATAAAAATGAAGTTATGTATTGCAAATTCTTTACATTATCATATTAAGCATCCTTCCAAGTTTCTGCTGAATTTGTAAACAATATGTTCAACTCAAAACCACCCTCATTTGCATAAATGAACGCATTAAATATGTGGGGATAAAAAAGGTGGCGAGTACTAAACCATTTGTCTTGTTTTATATTGAATAGCTATTGATTTTGTTTGAAATAATGCTAAAGTATTGCACGGACTTCAATTTTCAAAATTATGTTGAAAAAATTACACATTTATGGGAAATAGACACTTAACAAAGAATTTTAATGACTTTGGTATGTCACACCATGGACCAAAAGCCCAAAGAAGGTTTTGATTAACTAGAAAAACACTGGATCAGTAATTTCACGTCAAAAGCCAGTTTATAGTTCCGTTATACAAAATAAAGGGTTAACATCTTTCTTCTTCAGAAGTATTGATGTTGCGAATTACTGTCACCACATGGACTGGCACTTCCATTTTTAGTACTGAGGATATAAATTTCTGTTCATATTGAAGAAGGTAGCAGTTGTATATTAAATTTATTATCAGTTTAAAAATATGAATATGATGAGTTTTAAACAAGAAAAACAATTACGGGGGGAAATCTAGTTAAAAGGTTTGTGATGTAAGGTTTGCAGTGGTCTTAATTTGTTACATTGCTACAATTTTAACTTTTCCATTTTATTTGGGATGAAATGGGACCATCCATTCCCATTTATGATAATAAAGGTGCATGTTCCGATCATATTTGGGACCCCCGGGATTTACCTGGAAGTAGTATCGATTTTGATATCAGTGAAAGGCCGTTATTTTTATCATTGTGTCCGTGAAATTTTGAGCCCTCAAATATATTTCATTCCCAAGATATAAACAAAAAACCACCGTTTTAGTGGTTAACCCAAAAAAAGCCGGGCTTTTTGGACCCATCTCACAGCCAGGGGGAAGGGGGGATTCCGCCCCCCCCTAGTATCTCGGAAACTGATTTGTGATGAATCGTAATAATACATGGAGTAGCTATGAACCTTCCCGAGAGTTCAATTTGATACCAAAAAAACAGTACCAAACATACCTGATGACGTCACGTGACGCTAAAACATGACGTCATCCAAAATGCAAAAAATCTCAAAAAAAATCGCAAAAATTCATGTTTTTTTTTCGCCATGATTTTTCAAGCAAAACGTTGGATTTTTGTGGCCATGTATGTGTGTCAAAGTATGCACACACGTGCTCTTTCCTACAAAATACATAAAATCAAATATAAATAAGGGATTTAAAACAGTAGTTGTAACTGTATCCTAGCACAAAAAAAAAAAATTGATTTTCACTGCTGTTCTGTGTTAATTCAATGGGAGGAAATAGCTGTTCTTCACACGCAGTGCGCTATTACGCAACGCAGACGTCATAACCGTAGGTCCGATTTTGGTTAATTATCATGTTTTGAGGAGTCCAAGTGTGGAAAATATCATATCAAAACATGATAATGCATAAAATTGGCTAAATCTCAAAACCAATACTATCAATTTTTTATTTTTATGATTTTTAAAATATTGGGCCGGACTGCGTTCTCGCCCAATATTTTTGCCAACTCATAGCTCGACCAATATTAGAGGTTAAAAACCGCCACTATTTTGGGGGTGATTGTTTTGGATCGGAGTATTGTTTTTGTTCGAGGAATTTTCCGAGGGGGACCAAAAAGCCAAGAAGTTTTTATTACTAGAAAACCACTGGCTCTCATATGGCATATCAAAAGCCAGTTTATATTACCTTCCGTTATACAAAAAATGGTTACATCTTTCTTCTTTCAGAAGTTAATGAAGTGCTAATACTGTCACACATGTGACTGGCACTTCCATTTAGTACTTGAAGGACATGAATTTCTGGTTATGGAAGAAGATGGTGTCAGTGTTAACTTTTAATTATCAGTTAAATATGAATATGATGGTTAACAAGAAAACCATTAAGGGGGGAATCTAGTTAAAAAGTTTGTGTGTAGATTTGCAGTGGTCTTATTTTGTTACATTGCTACAATTTTAGGCTTTTATTTCCCTTTTATTTGGTGAAAATGGGCATTCCATTCATTTTTATCAATTAAATGTCATGTTCCGATCATATTTGGGACCCCCTGATGTACCTGGAGTAGTAATCGATTTGATATCAATTAAAGGCCGTATTTTTTCTCATTGTCCGTCCTGAATTTGAGCCCTCAAATATATATTTCATTCCCAAATATAACCAAAAACCACCGTTTAGTGGTTAACCCTAAAAAGCCTGGCTTTGACCCATCTCACCGCCGGGGAAGGGGGGATTCCGCCCCCCCTAGTATCTCGGAAACTGATTGATGAACTATCAATGGATGCTATGACCCTCCCGAGTCGATTGATACCAAAAAAAGACAACTACCTTGTATGACGTCACAGGATAAAAATGACGTTCATCACAAATGCAAAAATCTTCAAAAAATCGCAAAATTCATGGTTTTTCGCCATTTTTTCAAGCAAAATTTGGATTTTGTGGCCATGATGTGTGTCAAAGTTTGCACACACATGCTCCTTTCCTACAAATAAAATCAAATAAATAAGATAAAACCTAGTGTAACTGTATCCTTAGCCACAAAAAAAACTTGTATTTCCTGCTGTTCTGTGTAATTTTCAATGGGGAAATAGCTTTTCTTCACACTCAGTGCGCGATTCGGCACTCACTTCATAACCGTAGGTCCGAATTTGTTTAATTATCTGTTTTGAGGATCAGTTGGGGAAAATATCAGATCCAAAACATGATAATGATAAAATTGGATATTTTACGTCCCCAATTAATTGGTCTCGCCATGAGTTTTAAATATTGGGCTCGACTGCGTCTCGCCCAATATTCATAGCTCGACCAATTTAATTAGAGGTTTAAAACCGCGCAGCTAATGTTTTGGGGTGATTGTTTTGGATCGGAGTTATTGTTTTGGTTCGAGAAATTTTCCCGAGGGGGCGTCAGCCCCCCTATGGGAAAATTCCGAGAACCAAAACAATACCGACGATCCAAAACAATCACCCCAAAACATTAGCTGCAAGTTTTTTAACTCATTCATAACTGTAACTGTACTCAAAACTTGGTATGTTTAAGGATTTTTCTGCCAGAAATTCCCCTACAATTCAGTTCAATGCCAATCATTCTTTTTTTTGCAACATATT
>JAMKCH010021122.1:0-31192 GCA_023653785.1 Ophioderma brevispina
TCAGCAGTTCTTCCCAGCAGCTTCTCTATGGACAATGCGATGGTTTCCAATGCAGGCTGGTACCTTGACAACATACAGGTAAGTACTACTAAAAACAGGTTTTTTGGCCTATTATGTAATTAATAATCCTTTGCCAGCGCTTGGAAGAATTTCCGCTTTTTGCCGCTGTTTAAAAAAACGCCCTCTATTTTTTTTATGGCTTGCTTGATTGCTCTTAAAATTCCAGTGTGTAAGAGCTGTGCTCTTATAGATTGAAACTCCTGGGACAAATGGATTTGAAATTTTGGTGTGGGGAAATTGTCATTTGGGAAGGTGTTTTGTTGCGGGAAGCTGGATTTTCATTGTATAAATTCGCATGTGTGTCCCCCCCCCGGGACCTTCCCTACTTCTTTTAACTATCGTCATTAGAAGAATTCGAGAGGGCGTGTTTTTGTGTTATTGATATCAGTACCTGAAGTTGTGGGAGGGTGGTTGGATTTGCGGGCTATTTTGGTGTCCTGCGCCCGATGATGTTGTTGTGTTGTTTTTTATGATGTGCCTGATGCTGGCGTCTGTAAAAGATCTACTCCATCCCCGGCCTTGGTTCAGAATTCCCTGCCTGCACCATGCACTTACTGGTTCCAATAAATTCTTGTGGTGTGTAAATTATGTAGATCAGTATATATACAGCACTTTTATGACATAATTTCATTATTAATAAGCCCTTCAAAATATCACAGTTTGATCCATGTTAAGATTCCCACGATAAAAAGTTAGGCATTATAGAGATCGTGCTAATTAAATATTCATTAACTTATCACTGTTAACAAACACCAGGATCTATATCATTTACACTTCATTGGATTTCCCAGATTTCCCTTTATGATCACTTGACCGTTGACACGCAGCCTCGTGTCCGGTGTTGGCTCATGAATACACACACTCGTATGCCAAGCATTTTGAACAGTTTGTTGAAACGAAATCCCACCCATACTTTTTTATTGAGAGCAAATTATTCCATCGGTTATTTACCTAAATAATACAGATTTCATTGTTATTGTGTGGATTAAAACTTATATGACTTGTGTTAAGCGATCAATCGTGATTAATCTCAGCAAGTGTCCATTACCTACCTATCAAAAAGCTGACATTTTACCCCAAACAACTAAATTTTGAATCAATTTGAACCAATATAAAGCAGGTTTACGTAAGTTTAAAGCCTTTGTGTTCATCTCTCTCGACTTTTTTGCCCTTACAGGATTTGTTGGGTCGGGCAGTCCAAATATCATGTGAATGGTTTTAATGGTTTACTGACTTTACTCCCCAACCGGGACTCTCCCAACGTCACAATCTTAATCAGAAAAAAGTAAATTACTACCCATAATCCTTTCAAGTGTTCACTTTTACCATGTTCAGAATAAAGAACGACAAATTAAAAATATCAATCTTTACACAACGTCGACAGACCAGCTGGGAATGTTCCCTTTGCAACCATTTTTCCACAAGCTCAAGGTGATGTTGATCGATTTGCTTTCCCAGTCCAGCCTCCCAGGTCAACGATCTTTGCCCGCCAACATTTTCAATTTCGCAGTCTAAAATTTTGTTTTTGTGACAAAGTTAATTCGCATGCCGGGTTACCGTACATTTCTCTCTCTCAGACTCCAATCACCCCCTTTGATCCCCTTCAATTCCGTGAATAACAAACAAACAACTCGACAGAAACAATTATTCATATTTTCTGTGTATTTTGTTCTGTACATCCCTTTTTATCAAGATTATTTAACATACAATTACCTCAGTTCATATGGCCGGGACGGATCCAAGGGGGAAGCCCTTCAAAACCATTTCGTCCGTGCTGGGCGCTGACATTTGCATATTCACGGAATAATTATTAGTTTGGGTGGCTTGTATACACACATAATGTCCTTCGATACCAACACTCCGGCAAAATATCAGTTGTTGGATGTGGGTGCTATTGGGTGGTTAAATAAATTTTTTTTTGTCATTCTAACCCATGGCCATCACACAATGAATGAAAATGAACGTCAGTTCGTCTTGATTTTTTTTTTTTTTTATAAATAAACCGCCCTCAATTACAACAATCTTTTCACTAACGCCCATTGCATTATGAAAAAAAGAGTATCTGAGCCCATGAATTCCCCGGTGGACTATTATTACACCTGGCCACCTCTAACACATACATCAATTTGTCTCACTACCGATTAGTGTAATATGCAAAGCGGCACCCACAGTAATGTGGAAGAAGCGTAGGCTCCCTTCTTTCATTGTGTACTCTATGTTTTCCTTGTGGCGGCAAAACATGCGAGACGTTTAATTTCTAAAGATTACTTTACGTTTTGCCTCTCTATTCTATATAGAACCTCTTTGGAGCGGACCATTCAAACGTGACATTTACCTCCCCTGCTATGTATTAATGGATCAAACAAACAAACAAAGTTACATCCCTTCCCTCATAGTTATTGCAATAACAAAAATAAAAACAACGGTAATTAAGTCAGAATTATTTTTAAAAATCATTTTATGAATGAACTAACATAGAATTGAAATCGAATAATCATGTGTTGTTATTCTAAAAATACATAATTTTAGCCTTGAAAAAAGCTGTACAAAATGGCCGCCGTGACCCAGACGGCATGTCCCACCAGTTTATTTTGACCCAAAACAGTTTTAGAATTCAGGTTTAGAATATTTTCAACCGGTATTGCAAATTTGTGATCAGAAATTTCACAGGTGGTGACGTGATTACCGTGTTTTCATGATCTGAAAGTCATGAAAGATCAGTATAGTTTGAAAGCTTAGACCTGGCTTGGGAATTTTTCCCAGCACCTTTTTTAATCATCAGTGAAATTGGACCCCAACGCGACATTTCGGAAATTCTTTGTATTATATTTATTTTTCGCACCTTAATTTTGGAGAAAACACGACTCGTACTTCATTTTATTATCCTTTTTATTTTTTCTTTTCTTCTCTCTCTAATTACTTTTTTCTTTACTCCCCTCCCCCCTCATTTCCCGCGATGGATGCAAGATTTTCCCGGGAAGGAGCTTCCCAAATTCCCCACTTTTTTCCACCATGGGACCTGCTCCGCACTGTTTTTGGCTACAACACTGTTTATATAGGAATTCCTTCAGTTGTGTTGTCATGATGTTCCGTAGTCATTTTTTGCTTTTGTGGCATCGGGTACGCCTGAATTATACTTTATAGGCGTAAAATGGAGCAGCCTACTCTTTTAATCTTGGGATTTTATAATATAACCAACGAAACATTGCTACTCTGAAGATTTTCTTCTTACTAGACATGCAATTAATGATTTTGTATGTACAATCAAAAGTGATTAGTAGATGGACACGCATTATGAATATGCAAAACACAATTTGGTTTGAAATTGAGTAGCATACAAACCCCATCGGGAATATCTTATTTCAAGCCTTAGGTACTGTAAATTGCATGCCCGAGTTCCTAATGGCTCCGATATGTAACTTGGTACAAAGGGGGGGGCCGGGTGGGATGACGTGTTGTGATCTCTTGCGACCTTGGTGACCTCATGTGACCTTTGACCTCATGTCGGCCCAAAATGTTAACCCTTTCCCCAGCTTTGTACAAGTTTCTGGAGTTTCCATAAGGCGTATAATGGTGTAACTTGTCGGAAGGAAGCGGATTAAAAGTTTTCCACCTGAGTACCGTTGGGCATTTTCGGGCGAATTACTATGCAACTGAGCCTCATTAATATGCAAAAATCTGCGTAATCACTATTTTTTTAAACATTTCATTCGATATTCAAAATATTCACTGCATGCAAACCCATTAGGTGTGTATCTTCTTTCCTTATAAAAATTTTGATACATGCGGCTTAGGACATCAAATGAGTAATTAAATATGCTAATTGCTGTATCGCTTAACAATACATCGGATATGCAAAATTCCTTTACTACATGCAAAACGACAATGCCATACCTCTTGTGTGTGAATCATATGGAGGGGGAAGGCTGAGGGTTAGGGAGACCAGAAGCCGGGTGTTGGCGAGGAGAAAAGGTTGGGGTGTTTGGGAGGGGGAATGAAGGGTTGGGTGTTAAGGCGGAAAGTTTGGGGTGTTTGGGGAAGTTTGGGGTTGTTGGGAGGTGGTTGCATCGGGGAGTGTGTTGAGGGGTCAGTGGTGGGAACACACATCGGGGAGGGGGAGGGTAAGTGCAATTGGGGATGGGCATGGTCTATAGTTGGGGATGGGTTCATCGGTGGAGGGAGTAAGGTGATCTTGTGACTCTCATGGTCACCTTGGTGCCATTCATTGTGGAGGGTTCTGTGCTCCGGCGGAGCGGGTGGGGGATGAGTAGGGGAGGGGTGGGAGAATTGACCTCATGGGTCTTGGTGACCCCATGTGACCTTGGTGACCCCATGTGACCTTGGTGACCCCATGTGACCTTGTGACCCCATGTGACTTGGTGACCCCCTGTGACCATTGGTTGACCCCATGTGACCTTGTGACCCCATGTGACCTTGGTGACCCCATGTGACCTTGGTGAACCCCTTTGACCTTGGTGACCCCATGTGACCTTGGTGACCCCATGTGACCCGTTGCATCCCATGTGAGCCTCGTTGATCCCAGTGACCCCCTCGGTGATCCCATGTGACCTCAGATGGACCCATGTCCTAGGGAAGGGGAGAAGGGTGGGTTGTTTGTGGGGAGTGGAAGTGAGGGTGGGATGTTTAAGGGGGCAGTGGGGGGTTTGGGGGGACAGGTTTAGGGTGTTGGGAGGTGGTGTCGTGGCGTCGGGCGGGGTTGGGTGCGTCGGTGAGGGGTCGGGTGCCGTTTCGGTGATGGGTGGGGGTTGGGGTGCAATCGGGGAAGGGTAAGGTGGCACTATAGGGGGGGCATGGTATATATTTGGGGAGGGGGCGTGGTAGATAGTTGGGAGAGTGCAATCGGGGAGGGGGGTTGGTGATCTTTGTGACTCATGTTACCTTTGGTAAACCTCATGCACATTTGGTGCCCTTCATTGGGAGGGGTCGGGTGCATCAGGCAGGAGTCTGGGAAGGGGTGATATCAGGTAGAAATGGTGGATGGCCTCATGTGACCATGGTTGCCTCATGTGACCATGTGTGACCCCATTGACTTGGGTGACCCCTGTGACCTTGGTTACCCCATGTGGCCTTGGTGACCCCAGTGACCTTGGTGACACCGGTGACCTTGATAGACCCCTGAGACCTCTGTGACCCCCATTAACCTTGGTGACCTCATTCGACCTTCGTGACCCCATGGACCTCAGGGACCCCATTTCATTGGGAAGGCTGGTGTGTTAGGGAGAGGAAGGGTATGTGATTTGGGGCCCGGGTGGGTGTTGGAGGCTGGACGGGTGGGGAGGGGCAATTGAAGAGGGTGGGTGTTCGGAGGTAACAGGGTGGGGTTTGGGGGGAAGTTGGGTGTTTGGGCGGTGGTGGCGTGACGATCCGGAGGGGTTGGGGGGGTGCGTCAGTGAGATTTCGGGTGGGGGTTGCATCAGCAGGGAAGGGGGCAGGGTAAGAGGTTCATTGGGGATGGGACGGGTGTGATGGTGATCTTTGGACTTTCATGTGACCTTGGTGACCTCATGTCACCTTTGGTGCCATTCATGGGGAGGGGATCGGGATGCATCAAGTCAGAGCGGGGTGAGGGAAAGCTTTTTTTATGAGCAATTAGCTTAAAAATAAAGCTATTAATAGGCCTCTGCATCATTGATGCTCTGGTCTTGTTCTGGTACCTTGTACCTTGAACTTCATGGATGCCTCAGACACAGGCTGATCAAAATCTTAGGAGTAATGACTCATGTCATTCTCAACTATTTGTCCAGGTCATAGAACTGTACAGGAAGAAGTGAATCGCGTGTATTTGGAATAGCCCAATCCGTACGATTTCTCTCACACACAGCGCGCAGTGTTGTTGTTGGCGGATCACTCGCGTTGTTGGTCCACTGTTGTTGCGCAAGCACACGCATATAAAAATCTGTGCGGTCCGCGTTATGTATCAGTGTTGCATTTCTTTCGTGTTCCATTGTCTGATCCGGGCTGATTTTTCTGCAATAATTCTGCGAAAAACCAATACGATTAAAAAACATACCCTCTAAAAAGATTCCTGCTTCCCTAATGCACAAAGTTTCCAGATGACCCCTGTTATTGGTCCCCCCCCCGCCAACTTTTAGTTGGCAAAGAGGGACTATAGAAATGCCTGCGTCCGTGTGTTGGCGTGCGTCCCACCATATCTCTGGATCTAGCAAGTGGGGGTGTACCATCTTCGCAACATAGAGCATCTCAAGTATGCGTTGGCTGGGATGTAAAGTGGGTCCATGTGACATAGGTCAAATGTCAAATATGGTCAAAATAGGGTCAATTTGGTCAAAAATAGGATATCGGGTTATAAACCTTGTCAAACGATATCTTTTGATCTAAGCAAGTATGGGTGGTCCATCTTTTGACCATAAGATGTTCACTACCCAAGTAGACGTGGATGAGTTCGGAGGTGGGCATGTGGCATGGGTCAAGGTCAAATGCGGTCACAATGGAATTAATTGCTATAAACGCTTGGCAATTATGGCAGGATGATGAACTTTTGGTGAGTGTGTCAACATTCAGTGCCGAAAAATTTTGAGAGTTCATGTCCAGGTCATCCGGGGTCATTCAAGGTCAAATGGGATAGATATTGCTTATAACCCCTTGTCAATATGTGGTAGGAATGAATGAACTTGTGGTGTGGTCTAACATTCACTTGTCCGACATTTTGAAGGTCGTTCAAGGTCATCCGGGGTCATTCAGGTCAAATGGGATAAAAATTGGCCTATAATTCTTGTCAAATGTGGTAGGATATGAAACTGGTGGTTGTTGGTCAACATTCAATGCCTCAAAAATTTGAAGGTCAATTTCAAGGTCATGCGAGGTCCTCCAAGGTCCAATCACTAAGTAGGTGGTAGATGATGAACTTGGTGTGGTGTGGTCAGCATATCATGCTAAAAAATTTGAAGGTCATTCTCGAAGGTCATCGAGGTCACCAAGGTCAAATCACTAGTATGTGGTCGGAGTATGAAACTTGGTGGTGTGGGCAACATTCAGTGCTGAAAATTTGAAGGTCCTTCAAGGTCACAGCGATGTCATCCAAGGTCAAATCACTAGTAGGTGGTAGGATGATGAACTTGGTGGTGTGTCAGCATTCAGTGGCAAAAATTTGAAGGTCTTTCAAGGTCAGGCGAATGTCATCCAAGGTTCAAATCATCTAAGTATGTGGTAGGATGAGAAACTTGTGTGGTGTGGTCAACATCAGTTGGCCAAAAAATTTTTGATGGTCATTTCAAGTCAGTGGGAGAAGGAAGGCTGGGGGTGTTGGGGAGGAGAAAGGAAAGGTGGGGTGTTGCGGGAGGGGGAAATGGAAAGGTGGGGTGTTTAGGGAGGAAGTTGGGGTGTGGGGGAAGGTTGGGGTGTAGGGAGGTGGTGAGTGCGTCGGGAGTGGTAGGTGAGGGGTCAGGTGTGGTGCATCGGGAAGGGAAAGGGTAAGGTTTGGGGCATGGGGAGGGGGT
Source organism: Ophioderma brevispina (assembly GCA_023653785.1). Lineage (NCBI taxonomy): Eukaryota > Metazoa > Echinodermata > Ophiuroidea > Amphilepidida > Ophiodermatidae > Ophioderma > Ophioderma brevispina. The sequence continues at coordinate 7,539 of JAMKCH010021122.1, forward strand.
GGTAGATAGTTGGGGAGGGTGCATCGGGGGGAGGGGGGTAGGTGATCTGGTGACCTGTCACCTTTTGTGCCATTCATTGGGGAGGGGTCGGGTGATTCAGGCAGGAGCGGGCGGGGATCAGGTAGGGGATGGGTGATGTGAATTGACCTCATGTGGACCTTGGTGACCTCATGTTGACTTTGGTGACCCATGGACCTTGGGTGACCACATCGTGACCTTCGGACCCCATGTGACCTTTGGTGACCCCAGGTTGACCTTGGTGACCCCAGGTGACCTTGTGATCCCATGTGACCTCGGTGATCCCATGTGACCTCAAGTGGAACCATGTCATGGGAAGGGGGAAGGGTGGGGTGTTGATGGGAAAAGGGTGGGGTTGTTGTGGAAAGGGTGGGGTGGTGATTGTGAAAGGGTGGGGAGGGGAAGTGAAGGGTGGGGTGTTAGGAGGGAACAGGGTGGGGTTTGGGGGGAAGGTTAGGGGTTTGTTGGGAGGTGAGGAGTGGTCGGGAGGGGTTGGGTTGCGTCGGTGAGGGGTCATGTGCGTCGGAGTGGGGTGCAGCGGGGGGTTGAATCGGGGAAGGTAAGGTGACATTGGGGAGGGGGGATGGTAGTAGATAGTGGGGGAGGGGGCCCGGGGGGTGGTAGATAGTTGGGGAGAGTGCGTGGTAGATAGTTGAGGAGGGTGCGTGGTAGATAGTTGGGAGGGGGCGTGTGGTAGATAGTTGGGGAGGGGGCGTGGTAGCTAGTTGGGGAAGGGGGGGGAAGAATGGTATAGGGGGAGGGGAAGAAGGTAGATAGTTGGGGAAGGAGTGGGTGCATGTAGATAGTCTGGGGACTGAGGGGAGTAGTTGGGGAGAGGGGGCTGCGTAGCTAGTTGGGGAGGTGCATAGGTGAGGGGCGTTGGTGATCTTTGTGAAATATGTGACATTGGTAAACCTCATGTAACTTGTGTTGACATCAGTGGGGAGGGGACGGGTGCATCAGGCAGGATCGTGGAGGGTGCATCAGGTAGAATGGTGGATCAGGTAGAAATGGTGGATTGACCTCATGCCAGGTGGCCTCCTGTGACCTCTAGTGACCACAGTGACCTTTGGCTGGACCCCAGCTGACCTTCGGTGATCCCAGTGCACCTCGGGACCCCATTGACCTCGTTTGAACACACATTGACCTCAGTGACACAACACATGAACCCTAAGTGACCCCATGTCATGCGAGAAGGCGGGGGTAGTTTGGTGGGAGGGGAAGGGTAGGTTGTTGGGACGGGAAAGGCGTGGGTGTGGCGAGGGGAAAGGGGGGTGTTGGGGAGGGCGGAAAAGGGGGGGATTGGGAAGTGAAGGTGGGGTGTTAGGAGGGAACAGGGTGGGGTGTTGGGGGAAGGTTAGGGTGTTGGGGAGGGGGGGGGAAGGAGTCGGGAAGGAGTTGGGTGCGTCGTCGGTTGAGAAGGTGTGAAGAGTTGAGAGGTCAGGGTGGGTTGCAGGGTAAGCGATGACTTTGGGGAGAGGGACGTGGAGTGGGTGAGGTGATATTGCTGACTTCATGTGACCTGGTGACCTCATGTCCCCTTTGGATGCCATTCATTGGGGAGGGGTCGGCGTGAATCAGGCAGGGATGGGAGGGAAACTATTTTATCACTGAGGCAAATATTAGCTTTAAAATGAAGCTATTTTAAGAGCCACTGATCATATGCCCTTATGGTACTAGGGCTTTATTGAGAGACTGGCCGGGGCTTTCCATCTAGTAATGGTCACATGTGATTCTTTCTCTTCGAGGCTACCCCTCCAAATGTGACCCAAATTGAATCTTGTGAATTTCTCCACGCTGAATACAAATCCAAAGATTTCCTTTTTTTTAAAAAAAAAAAAAAAAAGATGGAATTTCATTCTAGAGTAGATCAACTGTGTACATAAGAAAGGCAATTAAGAAACCTAAACAAGGTCTAGACCAAAAAATGGCCACACAATGGAATATTGTGGTATATGATAGTTACAGATCTACAATATTTTGTGGTAGTTTGTGGTATGTGATCTATTCATTGACATATAAGTGTGGTACCATAAGGCGACCACCATCCGCCACCCCACCCGCGCCATGTAAGCATCCAAACTCCAAGCGTTCCCTGGGCCCGACAAGTTCTCTCGGAGGCCAGGTACATTGTGGCCTATGGCGCAGTTTGTTGTTGTTTATTTAACTGTGGGATTTGTGGTAATGAGGAAGTTACTCTAATGTGGGTATAGTTGTGATTTATTCTAACTACGAAGCATATAACACAGATATTACCACAATCAAATTGTGGGAGTTTGTGGTCTATGGAAGTGCAAGTAAAGTATGATGGAAGTTGTGTATATTGTGATCTGGGGTAAATCCTCACAATATGACAGCTGCAGGGTTAGGATAAGTTTAAAAAACTTTGTGAGAGCACACAGTTGTGAATGTGGCAAAATCAGGCTGGAAGGAGGGGAAGAGGAAACAATTTAATTAGATTAACTCATCTCTGTGATGTACAACGAGCTAATCAGATGGAATCAACAGGTTTGCTACTAATTTCCACTAACTTTGATTTAAGTAGAACAACAAAAAAAAATTACATTAAAATACAGGAGGTATATTTTTCAATATATTTGTTAATATTGTAAAAAATAGACACCCTGTATGTATCACGTTTATTAGTTATCTGCTAATATTTGTCCCAAGGGTGTTAAAACGTATCCATTTAGTGCAGCATTATAATAACATGTAATGCAAAATGATTTTTTGAAAAATTACATTTTGAAAATTCCAAAGGAGAAAAAAAATATTTATATTGGCCCGTTTCACAGTAAGTGCCAAATTTTTGTCAACCTGGGGTCATTTTTCAAAGCGTGTCATGCTTTGTTAATTGTTTTCTAATGTGTGTATAAGACAATAAATTGTAGGAAAATAGAAAGGCACACTGATTGCTTTCTCCTTTATTACTTTTTTTTTAATCAGAGAGTTGAAAAATGAGCCTTTTTGTAAAAATGCAAATAGTTCTAATGGAAATTTAGATTAATCGCCAAAAGAAATTAGACTTGTCTACATCATAAATGTAAAGTAGGCACCTTCAGGCAATACCAGCTGAAATATGAAAAGTTGACCTTGGAATGAATTGTGACAATTCTTACATTTTTGCTTCTATTTATCCAAAAAAAGGTTCTTGACATAAAAAAGTTCTATTTATAAAATCAAAAAAGTAACAGAGCAGAAGTGATTTTTTCATGAATTGATTAGTGTAGTGGAGAACATTTGTACTGAATGCAAGAAAATCTCACCCATTGAGTAGCAGACAATTAGGGGCTTTATGTCAAAGTGTTGGACGGACATGTGGGAATGAATTTGACTGAAAAAATTCTTAGTTTAGTATTGACATTTATTAATAATTAAAACTATTTTAAGCTTATATAAAGATGAATGAAACACCTACTTAACTTCCCCTAGTCGAATGCTTGTTCATCATCATTGCCCTTCAATATTCCAAAAGAGGGTAGATTTGATGGTGCGTGATTGAAGCTTTTCCGTTGGACGTGACAAAATGAAAATGTGAAAGGGGCAATTTTTTGGAAAATTTACTAAAACTGATAGCCACATCAAAGTAAGTTGGTAGTCACAAAGCCCATGGAACAACTGGAATCATACTATAAATTCAAAGTTGCAGACCCCCTCGTTTTTGAGATATGCAACTTGGGTGTTGGACGTGACTGGTGTGAACGGAAAATTTAATGTTGATTAGAAAGCCAAGCCATTTTAAAGTTTTTTTTTTAAAAAATCCAAAACTTTTAAAACCAATTTACTAGTACAGTGAAGGGTCTCAGAGAAAAAGTAACACAAACATAGACCTCATAAAGCTAACATGGTTCTGCAAAAGTGTTGGATGTGAAAAATTGTGAACGAAAATTGAGGACAAGATTTCGAATAACACCATATCTGAATTATTCAGGACAGTCCATTAATTTTGTGTGCGGTCTTATCATGAGGATGTCTTGTAAAGAGACAATAAAATGCCACTGATATCCACCACAGGAGTTTCAGTGTAATTGAATAAAATGGTATTAAAGTGAACGAAAAATGCCACGTCCAACACTCAATTGTGATTGCTCCATATAAGTTTTTGGAGCACTTGGGTTAAACCTTATTTTTAACTTGTAATAAAGTGTCGATCATAGTTGCCTAAAAGAACTCAAAAGTAAAAATTGACAGGTTCTACAGAGATAATATGGCCCAGCTGAAAACCAAAAGGGTATGTATTTTGGTTGACGCCATATCAGTCAATTTTGACCACATTTGGGCGGGCTAGTCTCCTGAAATACAAGCACCAATAAGTTGGTTAGGTATGGGAGGGCGGTTAGTAGAGATCTAAGTAAAAACACGTAAAGTGACTCTGTATCACTTTCCTGTAAAAAATCCTATAGGTGTTAAGTGAACATTCAAAAGTTGGCAATTACTGTGAAAAAACAAGCCATATAAAAACAATAAAGCAGTCTATTAAATCCACTCTTAGCATTAGATTGACGAATAAAACTGAGTTGCATCTATATTTTTTCAAAGAAAGATGTTTAACATTTCAATGCAATTTTAAAGCACTAAAGTGCATCAAAAGTTAGCGTAGGCATAGGCCAAGGTTAAGCCACAATTTAGCTCTGCCATCTTATCTTTTCATCCTTAATCAATTTATCACTTGGTTTGCTTTCCTTATATTCCCATCTGCCATCTTTTTCATGCTGTTTAATTTTATCACCTTCCTCTATTTAGAGAATAAAGGTAGATTTTGGGAACCAAATACTCTCTTTTACGACGAATTGAACCCAAAAGCGATACATTATTTAAAGTGGAAGAACTGGCGAGTTCCTTCCACGTCAAAAATAATGGTTGTTCCGGTTTCAATTAATCATTAAAGAGAGTAACCGGTTCCCAAAATTCATACCTTTTTATCTCTCTTAAACAGCTTTGTAGTTTTAGGTCTCTGTCAGCCACCAAAATTTTACAATACTTTATGGCATTACAACAAGAAAGGATTGCCACCACCCAGTGACAAACTCGAACAAACCTGTTGATGCAACAAACACACGCAACAAGGCGCAACGTTGGCAGGCACGCGCGAACGTAGCAAAGGCGGTAGGACACAAGCGCTTCAACCTCAAATACATCAATACGTAGCGCATACTATCTGGTTAATTGTGAATTGAACCGGGCATCAGCCAATGAAATTGTTTTACATTTCACAGCTGTTGTTTAAGAAATGTAGTTTCGCCCTATGATGATTTCCCATGATTTTTGTTCTGCCCATTCAAAATCTGAAATTTTAATCTATTGCAAAATTGAGCATACCATAGCGCACCCCCTTGCATGCTATACTCGGAAGGCAAATGTTCAATTACTGAAACTGTTTCATGGTAACAGAAAAGTGTTTAATGTTTTTGGATGTGGTCAACTTTTAAATACCCAATTGGTAATTTTGTGCACACAATGATTTTGAATAATGGCATGTGAGTCTTGTTTAAAGTATCCACTTTGTGAATTATTAGTTGAGTCGAAATATTTAAATGCAGTTAGCTTAACGCATTTTATTATCATGGCAACTTTGCAGTGAGGGTCAACAGAGATACACAATGGCGTACGTTTGAAAGGAACCTGTTCTATACTGCTATAGTCGTTATTTTTTAAATTAAGGCTACTGTATTGGGGTGTTGCTTTAAATGCTATTAGCGTGCATATTGGAATCGCCATAGCGGATGCATGTTACGATCCTCTTTATCACCTTATTGAGTGTAATGCACTGTCCCCGCTTACAAAACTAACTGATGCATATGCCAAACATTTGGCGTCCAACTTTTTGAAAACGTAACAGCTTGGTGATTTTGGATAAATAGCAAATTTGTCTAGGTGTTTAAATGGGCTAAGGTGTAGAATACCTAGTCAGAGATGCACCAGCTCTTGTGATTCTTGCCTGTTTGGAAGTTGAATAAAACGCGCCCTAATGGCATAAAAAAATATTCAGAACATAATGAAAAGGACCCTTAACTGAAATCACTTCCAACAAATTTTGAAAACAATTGGGATGTTACATTCTCTGTAACAACAGTAAAAACAGGAAGAGTTCAGAGGGGAAGTGGCAGTTCGTGCAATTTCTGGACAGAAAACCAAGGTGTTGACATCCCTGACAGAATTTACAGTGTATCTAGCATGTTTTGTGACCCAATTAAAACATTCGACCATGGATTCAGGCATTGTACTTTAGTCTTGTAGTAAGATATTGTGAATCTGGCAAGTGAAAGATGATTAGCCGGGATCGCACATATCTCAATAGCAATGGTCTGTGAGTGATGACAACATACTTTTCACGTTTGGTAAATGCTGTCAGTAATGTCAGCATCCTTTTTCCAGAAATATTGCCACGAACAAGCCACCTCCCCCTCTGGATCTTTTCCTGGTTTTTACTGTTTTTACAGAATGTAAACTTCAATTGTTTTCAAACTTGGTGGAACTGATTAGTAAGGGTCCTTTCCATTATGTCTGAAATTTTTTTATGCCATTATGTCGCTTTAAAGGTGCACGAGAGATTTCACATAATCATGCCTCCCTAAAAAATGTGAAATTAATAGTTTGCACTGGGTGTAAAGCTTTCTAATAACAATTCCCATCTGGAAAGATTAAGCTGATAAGTATTTCTTTGGTACAAAAATTGTGAATTTTCTAATTTCCTTAGACAAATACAAAATTCAGCCTGTTTTTATATTGAAATATACAGCATATAAAATCCCTTTGTTTTTCACGTTTAAGAAATTCCTGTACCAAAGTACCAGGTAAGGAATCTTTTGAGTGTCCCTAATTTCTAATCTATATGAATTGCTATATACGAACGTCACTCATAGCCTCAAAATCTCTTGTTGCACCTTTAAAGAAGTTCTTGAACTTGATTAACATGGCTGTTTATGTTAATTTGTTATTGATTTGGGTCAGTATTGCCTGTTTACAGATCTTGTCACTAAACTCAATGATTGGACTCATATCTTACGACGGTCCATATGCAACTAATTTTGGACCCCTCCATTTGCATAACTTTCAAGGCCCCCAACCTTCCCTTTGCTTCCCTTTATCTCTTTATTGTGACCACCCCCCAAACAGAAATCTTTCTTCCCTTTGTTCTGTCCCCGGTTTGGTTCCTCCTGTTAACCTACACGCTTGCCTTTAGGCCTGCTCCGCTAACAGAAACTGGTTTAGACCATTGTGAATCCGGAAGTAACTAGAAAAGTTAACAGTCGCTTCTCCCTAAACCGTAACCATTTTTGTGTTTTGCTCCAGTTCCAGCTGTGATTAACCGGTCCTGTTTTTAGGCACCACTTGTAGGCCATATATAAAGAAACTTGTGCGTGAAGCGGGCAAATATAATGAGAGTCGTAATCCGAATCATAATGAGAATCAGAATCACAATCAGTATTGCTACAGTAAATTCAATTAGTGATTGACACCAATCCAGCTTTGGCACCGAGGTAATAAAATGATTAGTTCGACGAAAGCGCACAGAGATCTTTTGTCCTTTTTATTTGATTGCAAGTAATCAACAATATGTAAGTGTGATAGTCCACTTAACCAAATTCTCCTTCATTTCTAATTTAACATTTCTCATATTCCAAAAGGAAACCATATAACTGTTACTTTACCTGTATGAATTTTTCTTAGCTGTTTTTTGATATATTTTAATGTTTGTGCGGATGTTCATTTGTAGATGTAACATCTTTGTGTGTATTTGTTGTACCTTGCACAAGACTAGGTCACAAATTATTTCAGATCACTTCTAATCTAACCATTCCTATGACCGAACCAATGTGTGATTTTAATGTGGTTTCCAATACACTGAGCACTGGTATTCCGTGGGAGGCGTTATTCATTTATTGAGTTTTCTTAAAAAGATATGATGAATGAGTTATCACTAGTGAATGAGACTAAAGGGATTTTTCAGAGGCCTGATCGCTGTGGGTGTTAGCGGTCCAATTTACCACTTTCACCAGTGCGGCCTGGGTTCAATTCCTTGTGGATCCAGTTGTTTTTGTATAATCCCTACCTGATCCTCACAGGTGTTCTCGAAACTCGGTTTTCCTCCTGCTTCAAAATAGATTTCTTTCCTCCTTGCTGTTCTCGATTTACTCCGGGGTGTTGTTCAGCCATTGGCTCCACAGTGGCAACCTGAGCACTTTGGTGGAACCTGGGGGGGGGGCAAATATTTAAAAATTAATAATGATTTAATAATCTTTCCTCGCTCCGCCTTTCTTCCTCCTCTTCCTCCTCCTCCTTTCTTCCTCTTCCTTCCCTTTTCTTCCTCCTCTTCCTCTTCCTTTTCTTCCTCCTCTTCCTCCCCCTCCTCCCTCCTCCGCCTCCTCACCATTCTCTCTCCCCACACCCTCCCACCCTCCCCTCCCCCCATCCACCACCACTCCATCCCTGTCTACAGTTTCTTTGATCTTCTGTTGAGTGAACTCACTCACTGGAAGTACCATTTGTATCACAAGTCACTTTGTTATCAAACTCTTCTTCATACAAGCCTCCTTGCCCATACGGGTGCCCTTATGGCAATCACTGACATTTAATGTCCTGCCAACTGGGTTCTTCTACTCCAATCCATTTAGCATTCTAGTTTTAACCACTAGCAACACGAAATGATATCTCTGCCCTGTGAACAATAAGTTATTGTTTGAAATATTGCTAAAGCTGTGCAATATTTTCAAATTTCACATTGACATAGCCCAGAATAGATGTGCGCATGGATAATATGTGAAAAAAATTGATCGATTTGATCAATAAAGTGCAGTGATGCCATGTCTGTTTCTAATGGGTTTTTAAACACAGCATTAAGAGGCAACGTAAATGGTAACAGGTGGTAGGACCATAGCAACAAGCAATCTTTAAATCCAAACTCCATTATCATAGCCATGTTCACACGTTCACAAAACTCCCCGGGTCCGAAACTCCGGAGGTTTAAAATTAATCCACTTATTTTACTTCACTCCAGTTGTTCCATACGATAGCCAAAACTCTGAATCATCCACCTAACCATTCTTCCTCTCCGCTTCTCATATCAGAGTGGTATATTACAAGTCACCATAAACCGGAAGCTGTGGTTTCCGTATGTTATTTCAAAACACAGGAAAGATGACTTTGCGAGATTATAACACTCACCAGACTAGCCCCCTAAAAACTGTCCACATGGCACAACACCTCTAAATTTTCTGGAGTGTTTTTTATGGGAGTTTTGAGTTTTTCTCCAAGTTTTTAGGGGATAACCCCCTGCTGACCCTCAATAAAACTCTGAATGTGTCTACACGGTCAAAAACCTTGATCGACACGCCAGAGTTTCAGCCTCTGTGTAGACACGACTAATGCCAATCCTTAATGGTGGTGAAATGCTAATGGAAAAGGTAGGAAATGTTTTGGGATGTCAAAGTGGAGTTGACTGAAGCAGGGTTGGTTTAATACGTGTAAAAGAAAATTATGTTTACTTCAATGGGGGGAAATATTCTAGTTTAGATTGCAAGGAAACTAGAGGCAAATTGTGCTCGAAGAGCACGAACCTATCCGTGGGGATAAATAATCACTTGCTGAACTAGGCGTAACCTCTGTTTACATGTCATTTTAAAGGGCACTTTGGCTGAAATGACAACTTGCTGATCACTGATCCAAATTTGTGTCACCTATTTGGCACTGACCATAGACAATGAACTAGACGACTCCAGGATACTATGCCGAGTTTCATTTTGACCTTTGACCCTTCTTTTTTTAACCGCTGGCTCACAGAGCGGTGTCACTGTGGACTCTTTTTCACTTTTCATTCATTGATCCTACAAAGATGCATAAGCCAGATGGTCATTAAGCTTCTTTTCAGGGGGGGTAGGACATGCCACCTAACAGCAACAGCAAATTCAAAACGGCAAACACATCTTCCGGTGCTGGTTTGTTCTTCAAAGACGTAACGATAGGCTGGGCCTCTTACGCTATCGAACGGTTTACACCACAGACTTCCTTTGACTAAAGACTAGGATCCTGGTCACGATCTATATTAATTCTTGAAATGACCGTTATTGGAATTTACAACACTATTTTTGCAGCGGTTCAAGCCACTACACCAACCCCGACGGATTTTGAAGTCAATAATTTTTCTCAATTTTATAATGATCTTACTAGATCTTTGAAACAAATGTTTAAGAGATGACTTTTTAATGTCACTGGGACCTGAGACTGCCATAGTAAATGCCACGGTGGCAGTGTTCCCCAAGGATTATAGCGGATTTGTGGGGAAATACCCCAATGCCCAAATCGAGCATATCTGTCCTACCCCCCCTGCTTCTGTTACTATTTGACCCAGAAGGGGGGGGCCCCATTTTGGCCTTTGACCCCATATTTGCACGCTAAGATAAATAGAAGTCTGGTTGGTCCAGTGGTTCTGGGGTGTGGGTGGAACTAATGATGTGAACACGAATATTATCTCCTTTTGGGTTGTGAGGGGGTTCGTAGGACGTTTTGCATATTAATTAGCTCATTTGCATATCTTCACATAGATGACCCTTGGAGCCAATTTTCTGTCATATGATCGGCCTCAACACTATCCGCAACTTTTGCAAAGACATCACCTATCCAAGTCTTAATCGTTTTTCAGATATGCATTTTTTGCATATTACTTAGATATGGCCCCATTTTTTAATTTTATGAGCCTCTCCGATCGTTTTTCTGTGTACAATCTATCTGAAGGATGGTCTATAAGCTTCTTGTAACCAATTTGGAATCTATGCTTGTTAATTGTAGGCCAATAGCTTTTAAATATTTTTTACCAAATGCGGATACATCCGGTTACGTGACCTTTGACCCCAATTGAGCACACAAACCGCATATGAAGCTTGTGTCGCGGCTCTTTCTTCTGACCAACTTGGTTGATATGGGGTTCACCGTTTGTCACTAGTAGGCATTTGTAACAAGGTGGAGAAACAACGAAAAGAAACAAAACAAACAAAGAAAGAAAGAAATCGACAAATACAAGAACTGCCGTGCTACGCACACGGCTAGGTAAGCAAAAAACAAATAAGTAAAATCCCCTAAAGGAAGGTTGATGTGGATGTGCATCATTAGTTTTGACCAGTATAGTGTCAGTAATGTCACTTCAAAATGGTCATATGAATCAAAGGATTCAACATCCACAATCAACATTCAGCTCCAATTTAGCTGATTCATGACATCAACTCTAGGTACGGATCCATTTTTATTAACATGACCTAGTGAAATTCAGCTTGATTTTATTGATAGAAATAATAATGAAACTTACCAGTGGAAGATTAGATGTTATCATACAATGTCTAGTCACCATATGTTTACTTTTTTCCGCAAAATGAGTCTCAAGTCACCAGGGTCTTTTGAGAAATAAGCTATAAATGAAAAAAAAAAAACTGAATCATAGAAACAAGAATTCCTGAGATGAATATTGTGAAGATCAAATCTAGGAGCAACCAACAAATGTTGACACCAACCACTATGAAGCATTTTACCTAAGTCTGAAATATCGCAATGGAAGGCCACAGAAAAGAACAGATAAGTTGCATATGTGAAATTGGAGCAGGGCGAAGTTGGCTGAGCCCTCCTAGGGCTCATCCTTTCACTAGCAACTGGCGACCCTGCAGATTAAAAAAATTTTAAATGCAAGCTGTTAATTATGGATTCTACATGTAGCCAGGAAAAAGCCAAGTTTTTGGAGCCTATTTACTTGTGCATTTTATCATTCATTAACTTCAATTTTACCTTACACCTAAAGCCAATTTTGATGTGCAACATAGCTCTTGTCATGATGCACCTATAGGTAGGGCCTCTGCAGATTATCCTTCAACTTTAAAGGGCCATGCCTCGATCGCTAATAGCCTCGTCCCAGAACCCAGCTTTTTACCGAAGTGGATCAAATTTTGGTTCAGAAGAAGCTACTATTTGTTTTCTCTCATTACCCTGTGAAATCTTAGGGCTAAATGATGATTGGTTTGGGAGTTATGAGCAAAATGTAACTCCATTTTGTCGACCCAAAAAAAAAAAAAAAATATTAAGTTGGTATCACAGTACTCTATGGGGCTCACAATCACGTTTTTCCCAGCTGGTCACATCAAAACGGATTGAAATATGGCGCGAAACATTTGCAGCTGGGATTTTTGGGTGAAGAGTCATTTCTATCAATGATAACTTTATATATAAAAAATCGGACCATCCTTTAGGTTCAATTATATAAGTTGTCTTTTATATGCTGTCATATTTGATAAATGTGGACCTCTTGGAAAACCAGAACACCTGTATTGAAGGAATTAGCTAGTATTAGAGAAAGCAGAAATTTTGCAATGAAAGCATTTGATGAATGTTACATTTCAATTTCAAAGAAATGTAAAATGCATCGTCTCCATGCTGGAGAACAATGCTTGTTCTTCCTACACCTGCCACCTAACTCTCACAGACTGTAAGCTTGTAAATTAACAATCAAGAAGACAATCAAGAAAACAAGGACGTAATGACATGGGCGTCTAATGTCTGGAAAAGAGCAAGTGTTATGGAAGCGCACTCTGGCAAGGCCAAATGCGGCTGGCAAAAGACATACTCCCATGCCTGTGCCTTATAATAGCGGCATTTTCCCCACAGGTATTGTAATGTGAAATTCATGTTTACAGGTGTGTTAGATTGTAAATAACAATCAGAAGATGCTCAAGTTCACAGTGTGTGTGTCTAAGTCTGTAAGGTTTATGAACTAACATAATGTCTTTGGAAGCATTTGAATCCATAATATTCTTTACTAGTCCTTCACTGATGGACCCTGTTTTTAAAAATCAGGAAAAAAATTACTGTACAAAACTAATACTGACCCTAATTTAATTTTTCGAATGTTCACATTTTAAATTAAACCAATACAGCATTTTTAATGCAAATTTCTTGAAATTTTCAAATTGTTTTAAAACAAAAATGAAGTGAAAAATCTTAAATTGCCCAACTTGAACTATTTATAGACTTTAAGTTCACAATTTGGCTGTGATTTATAAAATAATAAAAACAGGGAGGGTCCAATTTAAGTAAAGTTTTCATCTTGATAGAGTTTTGGGGTGAAGGCCTTTCTATCTGTAAATTTTCCCACCGATATTTCAATTTTTTTGGTGTGAGAGCTAAAAACATGATTTTATAAGCCCCATAGAGTACTGTGTAAAAAATGGGGCACATTTTGCTCTTAACTTCCAAATCAAATATCCTTTAGCCCTAAAATTTCACAGGGTAAATGAGAAAAATAGCATTCTTCTGATACCAAAATTTTGACCACTTCTGATAAAATCTGTGGTTCTAGGAACAAAACTAATTAGAGATCGGGCCATAGTCCTTAAACCTTTGTTTAAATAACAGTATGGCAAAGCTAGTGGAGATGTTTCAAGGATCTAACATACATTTTTCTGCAGATGAAAACAGTTGCGGTATGATTTTTAGTGAGTGGGTCTAGCTAGTTTAGCTATCATAGTCAAATTTGGGAATTGGGTAGGGAATTTTACTACACGGGACTCGATGTTATCGGGTGGGACTCGTATGCCCGAGACTCGCTGACACCCCTAATCATTATGTAAGTTATCACTTGATGCTTTTATCCTATGTCTTTTAGTGCCTAGTGAACTTTATTCACTATAAGCTGTCTTTTGAAGTATAGGGTATTTGGAGAGAATTCCAAGGGTGGCATAAATTGAAAACAACTACTCATTATTATTACTTGCACACAACCAAGAATGACACGTGTATGTACTTCAAATGCCATTACTGAGGTATACATTAATGTGTCTGCATTGGGGTAGTAACTTATTTTATCTCCGGAGTATTTGTCACCGTCCAGTTTAGGACAATTACAGAGGTAATGGGGGAAAATTGCTGTGGCGCCCCTGCTTAAATTCCACCTTGATGTATACAATTTCATCGATGCTCTTTTCACTTGGTTTAAAGAGCCCATACAGTAGATTGGGACCAGTATATGGTTGAAAATTGAAACCTTGGACATGTTAGTGATTTTGCCTTCAATGGGTTTTATTTGCCTTAAACCAACCCCACAATGCACTGCAATCAAGACATATACCATAATGCAATGCAGTCATGTGAAGCCACATGCTGCCCAGGATGATGAGCTTGCAAAGCCAATGACCATTGTGATCGTTATTTGCATCAGTACTTTAAACACGTTGGGTATATATGATTTGTGAAACTCGTGCTCACATTTTGTGATTCACACTCTCGTCTTTCAACCTACCCAGAATAAAGTTGAGATTCTTATATTGTCTGAACCATTGACCTAAGTAATGCTTATGCACCTAATTGTATGTGCAGATTCTGTGAAAATAGCAATTTTGTAAATGGACAGAAATTACTACATAGTGGTCAATGGGGCACTGTGATGCTGACATTTGCTCATAGCCCAAAAAGGTATCATTAGAATTAACTAAATTTTTGAAGTTCTTAGGATATTTGTTGAATGATGCATAAACAAAAAGGAAGATGCTACAATCACCAAATGCGCCATTAATTTCTGTACACGTAATTATCCTGGCTGTGTAGGTGATTTTATGAGGGCGAGGTAGCCGAGCCAGTTCTAAGGCGTGAACCGTCGGCAGGGTATAAGATCATTTGAGCGGCCCTGGTGTTCGAGCCCGTTGAGAGTCCGGTTTTGGTCATACTCAAATAGTTCCTATAGGTTGGAACTGCAGAATTGCAAGGTTGTCGCATTTAGGTGTCCAGCGCCTCATGGTTTGGAGACTCATGTAAAGCTGTTGGTCCAGTGTATTCAGGGGTGTCATGGCCTGATCTCGCTTAAAAAGTTGCAGACTTCCATCAAAAAGAGTAGGGAACCATCCCGGGTCTGTTAACTGCACACATTACTCTAGGTGCAGGGCGTCCTTCCAACCCGCACGAGGACAGCGTGGAAGGGTAGGCCAAAATCCAGCATGGAGGGGCTTTTTTTTGGCAAAAGTGGACGGGACATAGGCTAATGATGATTGGAAGTAGGTGATTTTTTCCTCAAGCAATTTCATCAATTTTTGGGCTGTTTTGGACTTAAACGTGATTGGTGACTTTTTAGTCAATGAAGAAGAAGCGTTTCATTTAAGAGTTAAAATCAAACATGTATTTTTGTCGCATTTTCCAAAAATCATGAAAATATGCCTTAAGTTTGACCTGCATTTTCTTATAACATATGTGTTGCATGTTTCAAATTTAAACTTCTGTCTTATTTTCCCTACTCTGTATACCAGTCATGTTCTCAATCCACATACACAGCAGCAAGATAAAATCCTCCATGGTTTATGTTGTTACAGTGGTAACGTTACTGACCTACATTACATTACACTAGTGACTGTACACACGATAACAGCACCCTATCCATTGAGCAAATTGAAATTCCATCCATGTACACAGTTCTGTGCAGCTGCAGTCAACATGGATTCCGGATTGTGACACCTTGTTGTAACACCATTCATTATCGTTTGAAACGTGCCGTTTGGGTTAATAGGCCATGTGGGTAAATGAGAACCATGATGCCTGTGTAATGAGAGTAAGCTTGTGAATGGGAAAAAAAATATGTTAAGAAGTAGTGAAAGGAAAAGATAGGGACACAAGGGTTTTTCTTCTGCCAGGCAGAAGATTAATCCCTGAATTGACCAAACCTCATGCAGGGGTACTCAGTTCTTATTGTGTGATAAAGGCCCATTCATTGTACACTTATCAGCCTGTACTGATACGTGCTGTGTGAGTTCAAGGGTTATACTATTTCCATGCGTGGCCATATGAGTCAGTGATATACATACCCTACTTGACACACTAGTGATAGTGACATTCCCTGTCTTGCATAAATGAGAATGAGTCCTAACATAATGGTTAGGCTAGTTGTGATAACAGTTTTTCTGATTGGTTGGGTCAGATTGCCAAATTTTGCTTGACGAATTAACTTGTTAGAATGATTATATAGCCAATTTATATCCAAAAATAAAATTCCAATGTATAATATAGAATGTGGTACAGAATTACCTGTTTTGATGTATATTTTAACACTGATTCGCAGGAATATTTCAGTAAGCCAGACAATATTTCACGGTGGTAAACAGGCACAACTTTGTACAGCAATTGTATGAAGCAGATATTACTACACAATAGTGATGTGGCCTTTGCCACTAGTAAGAAGGTTCCCTTTAAAAGGTATGGTAAACTGAAGCTTGGTGTCCATGCAATGCAATTTCTACTTCAAAATAATAACCAGATTGTATCAGAAAAAGTAAAATGAACTGAATGTTCTTTTGTTCAAATAAAGTTGATCATTATGATTATTACCTTGCATAGCTAAGTATTCATTTGCAATTATAGTGTTACAAATCATTTGTGTTCATTCCCAACTTGTGCACTACATGCAGAAGATTGTCCTTTTAAGGACTCGTTCTGTATGTACTTGTATGGTTATAACCTTGTAAAATGATCATGATTGAAGATATTACTATGTCTTGTCAGTAAATTGAGAGCCATTGCATAGTTAGGGTGAAACTCAATTCAGTTGACAGAACTTGAGCTTTGATGTTTCTCTAGGTATGCATGATGTTTAGGCATTCATGGGGAAATTTGAGGAGGGGATGGTCCGATTTACGGTATTGAAATTTTCATCTTGATAGATTGGCCTTTCTCCAAACCCCTATCTGTCAAGTTTTGCGCAGATATTTCAATCCGTTTGATGAGAGCTTAAAAATGTGATTTGTAAGCCCCATAGGGTACTGTGTGAACTTAATATTGTTGACCAAATGGGGGCACATTTTCACTCATAACTTCCAAACCAAACAATATGTTGCTCTCAGATTTCACAGGGTCAACTGAGAGAAAAATAGTAGCTTTATTCTGATTACAAAATGTGACCACTTCGGGTAAAATCTGGGGCTTCTGGGGCCGAGGCTACACGGGCCCGCTTTAGAGGGGTTTACATGCACACATGCGTGTAACTTTGGCTCTGTGCATGCAGAATTTTCCTTCCCTGTGGCATGTAAAATTTTTTGCAATTTTTCAGCCATTTTGAGGGAAAATCAGGGGTTGTGGCATGTAAATTTTATTTTTCTAAATCGACCCCTGCGAGCTATTAGCGATCAGCCATGGACCTTTAGTATGTAATTTTTTTTCAAATGTACTTTTTGAACTCAGACTTTTTTGCAAAAATAGAAATGCAAGTTTGACTTCCTTTTTATAGTTAGTGTAGGTACAATGTGAATTCAAAAAGAGTTGCCTATTTCCACGAGCCAGTGGACATTGAATGAATTCCTTTAGGTGACACCCCCAGAAAAAAAGCTCTGACAAGATTGGTTTAAAGGAAAATATTGTCTTATCCTGAGATATTTGGACAATTGGTAGGAGGAAACTTAATTAACATCGATTACATATAAATCAATAAGTTGAAAATTGTCCACATTTTGTTGAGTATTTTGCCCTTTTTTAAATTTTGGGTTTTTTTTTTTTTTTTTTAAAAAGTGTAAATAAATACATTTCAGGCAAATGGTGACGTCCAAGTGATGACCATCCATAATTTAATGGTTGTTGTGACCATCATCTCGCAGTGGTCCCAATTTCCTATAACTGCGATCGATGTTTTTTTTATATCAATAATAATTAAAACAACAACGAAATGAAAAAAATATGTCATTCTGTTACTATTTTTTCAAATTTTATTATATACTTTCATAATCCATCATATTACAAGTGTCAGCAATAACATTCGAGTCAACACAAGGTTTTGTCATCACTTGACTTCACGAGATAAGCAAAATTGGGGCGCTTTTGATCAATGAAGCCGTGCGAAAAATCCGCCCGTTTTCTTCGTATGTCAAAAAAGCAAAAATTAAAATGCCTCTATTTTGTTAATTTACATCAAATTGTATTATTTTTTTTTTTCAGGAATTTGTGATGTATGTACAATATTTTTAATGAAGTTAGTCAACTGAGCTTGACAAAAATCTTGACATATTTCCTTAATTCCTTTCAAGGCAGCTCTATTATAGACCTGGATTCACCCATTGACATTGTATGTTGAAGTTGGTGAGTGGGTTAAAGATCTGTATTATGCCCCAATATCAATGAATGTCACTTGTTCAAAATCACATTCTCTCACCAAAGAGACTTCAGCTCTAGTTCATTATGTCCCACAGCTGCTGTAAAAGCAGTAAAATTGCCTTCAACTAAAGCACAATGTTGATGTTGTGAATTGGGCAATATGTGTGGTACAGGAAAAAATTAGTATACTTACTCACTTGAAGCCTACCACTTGTTCTTACAGTATCTCTGATTGGCCTATTACATTATATAACCTCTGAGAAACTAATATATGAGCCCTTCTTTATATCTGTATACACCAAGCTTTTCTATCATTTGTTCTATTGGCGTACTGTATCATAACCTTATGGATTTAAATAATCAATATAGGCTTGTATGCAAATGAGGGTATGAAAAAATTTGAGAAATTATTGTAAATGCTATGAGCGTGCATCAAATCTTGTTGTTTACATTAACCTTGTTTTTTGACTTTTCCGTCGGTCTTGTTTCCGTACTTTGTGGGCGGCGGCCCAATGGGCACTTATACTGCGAATACTCAGCAATAAGTCTGGTGGAGGTTGATACAACTTTTTGCTGATTGTTGAATTGATTCAAGCATCTGAGCAGGGCTCTCGCTAAGGATTCTTTTTATTTGTGTAGCAATTTTTTTTGTAACAGCTCTTGCTTTGATCATGGTGATAGGGGCAAACGTATAGGGAAAAATTGCTACACAATCTTAAAAAATTGCATAGCAATGGCAGAAAATGTGTAGGCAAACTGCTATTTGGGGGCCTAAACAATCTATCGGGAGTCCTGTTAACAAAAACATAGACTGACTACAGTGGCATATGTTCTTGATGAGAGGGAAATTGTACTGGAAAACCTTGTGCAAGAATTCTCTAAAAGTTCATATGCTGTTTATGCATTTTGTAAAATTCACTTTAGCCCTGCTTAACCTGACGAAAGTTAGATCGCTAAGACTACAATCCTGGAAATACTTGTGCCGTCTGTACTATTAAATCTTAATTTTGAAAGGATTCATTCCCCCTTTCCCCCAATGCATGTTGATCAGTTCCTTCTCATCAGCAGCCTGGCAATAAAAGGGTCCCTCACCAGTGTCTTGATGGGAGGGGGGGGAAAGCAGGGGTGAAGTGGAAGGTTGATACATGGTATTGATCAATCGTTTGAAATCACATTTCTATTGTAATACACTAAACAGGAACCTCAAATATACGGCAGTAGTGTGACAACTATTTATTTCTAGATTGTAGCCCTTTGGAGCACTCCTATTAGATCACAACTTTTTCCCCCTTTTTTCCCATCAGACTACTAAAACTGTGTTTTATTCACAAATGAAATAACAAGAACAATGTAATCCATACACTTAAAAATTTACCAGAGATTATCACTTGGGGCATCACGACTTGGGGCATACTTAAAGTAGCTGACTAATGATTGATCGACCTGAAAACGAAATTCCAAGCCTTGTGATGTGGTGAGTTTCGCACGTATGCGTCGCAGGACATTGACCAAGTCTTGGAGCCAAGACTAAACCTTTCGCCATTTAAACATCATAAAATCACATTTTTTTTTTGCCTGTCTCGAGTCATTACATATATCGTAAGGTTACAATGAGTATATTACACCGTTTTTCATTAATGTTCAGTGTTCACTGTCATAATAACTTGCCAGGGATTTATTACAGGAAGAACTGTAGAAAAAATTTAAGCATCTTTAAAAAAATGCATTAAAATGCCTTTTGTTATGTTAAAAGACTGTAAATACAAATTCATTGTGTACATACCAGCTTCATAGCATACTGAAGTACTGGCATATTCATCAGCAAGTTACATGCAGACATTTTAGTGATGTGTCTGTCGCCACATTTGTGCGTATTATTGAGTAAGCATTTTTTAGATAGTCGGGGCCCTGTTTCAATATCAAAATGCCCCCTCGTTTCGTAAATTACCATCTTCGTATAAAGCATTCTAGTAATGTTTATTCAGCAATATGCTGTCATTGTAGATAAGACGGTAGAAAGACATGTTAGCATGTATTAGGATAATGCATGTGCCATATTTATACGCCCATGTTAGCTGTTTTTTTGGGGAGACATTTATTTTAAATAATCAGCTAATATAATTGGAGTTACTATTAAAGGTGTCCTCTCTGCTCCTCACCCTTGACCACGCAACCTCACCCCATTAAAAAGATTTGACCAAGACCTGAGAAATCTTTAGTACTTTAAAATATTTGCTGCAAAATACTTTTGTGATTCATCATTCCTAAAATAAAAATGCCCTTTTAAAAGGGAATGGTTCACTTTTATTAAGGTGATATGCATGAGTTGTGCATGGATCCTGATTGCGTATCCTCAAACACTTGCGGAAGCAGGAGTATACCCTAAAACACAGCAAACACGCGTTTGTACCTAAAACACTTGTGCACAAATCGGTCAGTACAATTTTTGCACTGGGTCCACATGATTTATAGTGACAAAAGTACCTAAATGAACAGAACTCATTCCAATCTTTCATTAAAGAACTTTTTGTCCACTATAAATCCATGGGGGTGACAACTAGTGCAAAAAATTGTCCACTAACACATGCTGCCCAGTGCCAGTGATACCAGTCTAAGAGCAGTTCTACACTGCTGGGCTAACATGAATAATGCCAGAGATGGTGACATGTTCATGAATAAATTATATATTGCCAGCGTATGTCTGGGAAGTGCGTTGATGTTTGTATGTACATCACGAAAGATGTGATAGGAAAATTGTGACTGAGGGGTGGTTATGCAAGAATAATGAGATTTCCAGATGTCTGATAAAGTGTTATAAAAGTGTAAATAATTATAACAAAGGGGTGAGTGTTTGGTAAAAGTTTCTCATGTCTAAGGGGGCCGAGTGTAAGCAATGGAACTGATGAAATTTTTTAGCCTTCTTGTACCTTCTTCCTTATTCATGGGCGGGGTTTAGTGAGCAACCGCAGTATCCATTTGGTTGTTGCCTATCTTATATGAGACGAAATTAGATAGTGCGTCGCCGCCGGGTTGGTTACTTTATAGGATTTGTTGTTTTGCCTATCTATATCATGTCATATGGATGGGCAGTCCCCAGTTTATATTTAATATATGTTTTTATTGTAGTGGGTACCGCGGCGCCGGCATCCCTACTCCAAGAGGTAGTTGGGACTTCCCAGGGGGCCGAGGATGAGTGGGGGGACACTGATATTAGATAGGCCACACCAAATCCTATCTTTATTCTCTAAGTAATTACTGAAGGGGGCCATGAAAGAAAAGGCCACCCCCTCTACGACAAGTCATATTTGAGGATGGCACATTTTTGCACTTTTGTTTTTTAACAATTAAATAAAAAACCTCTAAATTGTTTCTTTGTTTTGTGTTCAAACAGTTTAGTAGACATCTTTTGCTTGAAACTTTTTTCACTTACTGTTCATAGCTTTTTAGTGCCTTGATGTACATTGTTCATATTTCGTATACTTACACAGCCAGTTTCTTCATGGTAGTTGCCGCACAGCTACTACCGAGTAGAAATGGATTACCTACCCCCTGTACGTACCCTCGCCGGCCCAGGAATCCGTGATATTTTGCCTCGTAGATGGATAGTGTACCACAGCGGCTATCTCACCGCGTGGAGTACTACGTGGTTACCTGTCTCCTCAGTTGCGTGTGGTATTTCTCCTGGCCAATTAATTTTTAGATATTTTTTGGCACATATTTTTTTTTTTGTAATTTTTTATTCAGATGTGCGTGAATATGGGGGTCTTTGATTATGCCCGATTTTAATTTCGTAATGATTTTCTTAACATAAAAAATCAAAACAGAACCAAGTGTATAGGGCCCTCATTTCGTCCACTATCAAAATGGCGTCCTCATTTACCGCGAGGTAGCTGTCATGGTCTATCTCCCGGTACTGTCTACAAAATATCTACCTTCTCTCCACCTAGTGGGCACTTACAGGGTAGCCATCGGGGTAAGTACTGTAGAGTAGACACACCACTGTATACATATACCTGTGTACTTTGGAAGCCCCTATCTTGGGCCAGCTACTGCGTCAAAATTTGCCGGTGTGGACTTTTGCAGTAGCAACCGCAGTAGACACGGTGTAGCTGCCGGATCGGTTACCACGCGAGTAATAAACGCCGTGTATACATTGAGTCAAGGGATCTTATGTAAAGTAACAGATGAGTGTCAAGTCATTCATGTCACTCAGGGCCTGCAATGCTTATACTTTGACCACATAATTTGGACAACCTATTTAGGATCCTTATTATTATTTATTTTGATCCCCTGGAATTTTAGCAAAATCTACCGCTACTTGCGCTGCGACAGATGGGCGTGTAAGGCTCAAGGTCCTACTTGTGTATTTTGGAATTTTCTTCTTCGTATCCTCAGGAATCTACTAACTACAAAGGTAACTTCTACCACGATCCCAATATCTGAATTGACCCGAAACTTGGGTGGTGGGTAGAAGTGGATGCAAGTAAATACCCTTGTACTGTGTCTTCAGCATATGTTCATATTATGAGTTCATTTGTCATATTGGCTCAATACTACAAGGGTGAACTTCTAACAGATCCCCATTGTCCAAAGTTGACACAGACTTGGTTTGTGGTTAGTGGTGCATGCAAGAATATCCATGTACTACACTCATCATTATTTGTGCATATTGTCCCGGGCCGAGCGTTCATTAAAACACGTGAAAGGAAGCATTATGGCAATGGGTGTAAGGCAGGCACTGGTTTTTATCTAAAAATTAAATTAGGCACACAAAAAATTAGATTAAAACAAAGGTTTTAAATCCAAATGCAATATTACAATTTAATTTAATAATTTCCTTGTCTTCATCTGTAATTGCACTTAAGTTATTAATTTTTAGAAGACTTAAAAATAGTCAATCCTGCCGACAAGAATTTGATTAGATCCATCGGCAAGCAAATAAACTCTGCCGATGACGATAAAATCAATCCCCACCGACAGAAACTACTAATATTGTTTTAACACATCAAACAACGGGATCCCAAAATAAACATCACGGTGAACGAGTCACACACATTGACCATGACAAGTAACAATGACAGCCACTGCTGGCTAATTACCAATCTCCAATTTTCAAAGAATAGGAAAATCAACAACAAGACCCTGATCAAATCTGTGTAACTATATTAAACCTAAAATTAACTAGTACCCTAACTAAATACTAAGAATACCAACTTAATAGGCCTACATGGCATTTGACGCGTCCATGCTACAGGCCCGGCCTCGTGCAACCTTTCACGCACGAAAGCGCGATTCTTAAACAAGTTTCACAAATTACACAAGTGAAACAAATTAAAGGAACGAGTTGGGCGTGGTTCTATTTACAAATGGCCTAGCCACCCAAAACGCCAAACATTAAGTGCGAACGAAATTACCAACGCGATCATGAGCGGGACTCTATTTACAGAATCGCCCAGCCCTCATGCTAGAGATTTTGCAAAACATCAAACAACGAGTTTCAACTGATCAACCGCAATTCAAAAATCACGTCTATTCATTCCAAA
>JAMKCH010021123.1:0-21436 GCA_023653785.1 Ophioderma brevispina
AGATATAGGACAAAATATAATGAAAAATGGCGGCCATTTTGAAATTCAAAATGGCGACTGAAGGCGTGGTTGAAAAAAATGGCACCTAACTTTTTTGAAATCAGCACCCCAAAATTGACAAAGTTAGCCAATAAAATCAATTTTGGCACGAAAATCCCACGGGATCTAAATATCTGACATATCAAACTATACTATGACCAAAGAAACACGTAAAAGGGGTATTTTTTCAAGATTGTACACGATATATACGTATCGTGAAAACGGTAGCAAAAACACTGAAATCTAGAAAAGGTGTACTTTTCACACTGAACCGGGACTTGAAGTTACATTAGGGTATGATTTTTTTTTTTTTTTTTTGAGTTTGTATCGTATTCGGCTTATTTTGTGTAAATGAGCTATTCAGTATAGCCTACAAAGAAACAAATTTCTACTTGCTTAGGGGTCAAATATTGCCAACACTTATTAAGGGTATGATTTTACCATACTTGTTTAGGGGTGCTTTTTAGACCGATCAAATTACTTATACTTGTTTACGGTACTTTTTGAAACTCCTTGTTTAGAGGGTGCGGGACTTTGAAAATGTGGACTTTTTGGTAAAAGCAGACTTACCCCTTAAAAATGGTCCTTTTTTAACATCTCATCACTAAAAGTGGACTTTCTTGTCAAATTGCTCTACACTTTGGACCATTTTATGGCCAAAATCCCGCCAAAATCTACAAAAAGTGGACCTTTTGTCCCTTTTTGTGGGATTTGTGGGGGTGATGGCGACCTGCTGTTGATCTCAGGATATTCTCATGCCACGTTCATGAACAAAACTCAAAAGCTTAGTGTATGGTTTTGAATTCTGTAACAAGTAGATCATCACTTTGGGACTATTGGCATACTGCACAGAGTTTTAAAATTGGTTCCCCATCTTGGTCTTTTAGCATTAAAAAGACTTTCTGGTCTTTAAAATGATATTTTCCAGCTAAAATGCAAACAGTGCACAATTCTGGACACAAAATATGAAAATTTCAGCAATATGCTATATACTTAGAGAGCGTATGCAATTATACATCTATGAATGAACCCATCAATCTTAACATTTTCTCCAAGAGGGCTGTGACAGGATTTCCCAGGATACTGTAAATGATAATGTGGTGATGAACCATTGTGCATTATAACACATGATAATTGTGGAATCGATCAAGGGACCTATACCTCAGCAAGTGGATGTTTGTCCTTCATTATGGCATGCCAAAGTGGTTATATTATATTGACTTGTTTATTGCATACACTCTATAGACTAAGACCAGGGAAATAATGAAAACAGGTTATGTCAAAGAAAAAAGCTAAATTGAAATAAGTGTTGTTCAGAACAATTAAAGATTATTGTGAACGTATTGGTTGAACAAGAATATAATGTTATCTATGAATCTTAGTTAAGTGACAACAGCAACAATGTTTCTATGTTCTGGCACATTTTAATCGAAAAAAATCGCAATTTTGTCTGGAACATTTTTATTAACTGTGTAACGCAATTCAGTTAACCATGGGCATTAATAGCAGCTATGATGGGGGTTGGGTAGGGATGACTTTAACTTGATCTTGCTTTAGACTATAGACTATTCAGGGTCTATCAGGGCCGTACGCAGGATTTATTCTTTTGGGGGGTGCGAGACCTCGAAAAGTGGCCTTTTTTCGAAAAAGTGGTCCTGTTTTCGAAAAAGTGGACCTTTTTTGATAAAAGTGGACCTAACCCCCCTAAAATGGTCCTTTTTTGACTTTTTGAATGTTTCATCAAAAAGTGGACGTTCTTGTCAAAATTTCTCTAAATTTTGGGCTTTTTTAATCAACAAATTCAGCAAAAAGTAGACCTTTTTCCCCCTTTTGTACATACGGGCCTGGGGTCTATGGTTGAAAAGGATAAAGCATCATACAAATGAAGAGAATCTCAATTTTGTCTTGTACATTTTTACAAACCGTGATACAATTTTGGGCATTAATAGCAGCTATGATGCATGGGGGTTTTGTATAGGTGGGGGGGGGGGGGGGGGGGGGGGGTTCTCAACACAAATGACCATACGGGGACTTGTCACAGACATCAGTCTCATTTTTTAGCCTTCTGGTAAATCAATGACCCGTTTTTTATGCCAATTTTGGTATGGCAATGGGTCGTTTTTCAAAATTTGTTTGAAATTACTCAAATGTTCTCAATAAGAAGCCAATTTTTTCTAAAAATTGTTGGGAAATTAGTCAAATTTCCTCAATCTGAAGTCAAAATTTGCTTAAAATGTCAACATTTTGAGGGAAAAAGGTTTGGGTTAATTTGGCCCAAGATTTGCATAACTGATATAGCTATGGGTCCATTTTTGGACAAACGTCCCTTACCAAACCAAACGTACGTGGGACTCTAACTTGATCTTGCTTTAGAAGGAAACTGGCCAGGGTCTCTGGATGAGAAGATAATTAAAACATCAATACATGTGACTGAGCTAGATAACTAGTATCCATACTTTTGTCTCACATGAAGTGCGAATCGTGGTTTTTCACGGTAAGAACGACGATTCATTCCATGGATCATTTTCTCTTGCACGATTTTTACAGAACAACTTGGTTTACTTTACCTTACCCATGGGTAGTATAGCAAGAAGTATGGGGGTTGTGTAGGATACATTCTACAGTTCAAGCAAGTGTTTTACAGAGTCTAACTCTTGCGTGGGGCATGACTGGGATCTGCATATTTATTCATATTATTGTCTCTAAGTAGGTTATTTGCATATGACAAGAAAACGAAAGGTTAAATAAATATCATGTACAATGTTCCTTGTGAAATTTCCACATTTTGGTACCAAGTCAATATACTTTTGGACTCGGGTGGTGGGTATACCATTTTTTACCTTTGACCTTGTGTCAAGGTCACTAAGGTCAACGAAAAAATGGCAACATAATTTTTCTGAATAGTCGCCCAGTAGTATACATGTATAGTGGCTTTTGCCAACAATTTAACATGAACTTCATCCCCAAATTTTACATAGGCCCCTCCACTATATATCAGCACTTGGATTGTAATATCTATACTATAAAGCTCGACTTCGCATGTTTTGTTTCCCTGGAGGCTGCCTGTATACCCAGGAGTTCGCCATGTTGAATGTGTACCCGATTCAGGGTAATACGCTTCCCATCGTGTCTCTCGATTGCTCGGGGTTGTTGTATTCAAACTGCGGAAATGATTTAGATTTCAATTGATATTGGCAAAATAAACCTGTTGTAAACATAGCTAAACATGTTGTAACAGTAGTAGAAATGCTATTGACTTCCCGTGTTTACCAAGAGTAAGTTTTACGTTAATTTTGGGTACCGTAGTCTAGGGTACGATGTATCATTCATGTTCGGTGGCTTAATTACCCATGATCCTTCGAGTTTTGAACTTTTGTGCTAATTTCTATGTAAAATTATTTATATTTCTTGGTGGATAAAAGAGACATAATGAAAAGGCCTACTGTAAAACATTCAAGATTGAATTATACTACGAAATTTTAATTCATTGAAAGACTTTCTAATGAATCACCAACTTGTTTTGGACCAAATTTCGTGACCTTTTTTGTTCGCTCTCCCCCTCCTCGCGTGTTTAATCGCGATCGCGGGTGGGGCTCCGAGTTTTACCTCTTGATATTTTATTTCTAAATATTTATTTTTTGGGGAAACAAAAAAAATAAGAGGCTAAAATACCTCATATATCGTTGAACAATACGTTTGACGACAAGGCTATTATTGTATTCATTAATTAGCACCATGAACATTAACGTATTTTCGGAATAAATAATTGGTGACCTTCGCCTGACTATTTATAAGAAATACAAGAAGGCTACTGGACACTCGCGCACTGATCTATGCCCTCGCGTCCTTGGTATATGTTTTTGACGCATTTGTTTGGGGCTGTTGAGGGTCGAATTACAATGACATAACATTTTTGGCCTAAAGTAAATATACTTATGATACTATTAGCTTATTAGCTCAAAGAAAGCAGGTCTGCTTTACAACCTGCAGTGGCATGCACTTAAAATGGATGGCTCGATTTAAGATATTGCTTTAAATTTTGATAGATTGGCCCCGTGGGGGGGGGGGGGGTCTCAACAAAATGACCATACGGGGATGTGCCACAGATATCGGTCCCATTTTCATCAACCTTCTGGTATATCAATTATCCTTTTTTTTTTTCATACCAATTTTGGTATAGCAAAGGGTCGGCGGCGGGGTGTTTTTATTCTTTCAAATTTGCTCATGCCCGATTAAGTAGGCCTATGTAAAGATTTAATTTTGATAGAATTGCTCTCAGGGGGTTCCCAACACAACCACAAATGACCATACGGGGTCGTGCACAGACATCGGTCCCATTCGCCTTCTGGTATATACATTTTTTTTCATGTCACTTAAATTTTTGGTATAGCATGGGTTGTTCTTTTTCAAGTTTCTCAAATTTGTTGGAAATTAGTCAAATTTTCTCAATCGGAGCCAAATTTTCTAAAATTGTTGGGAAATTAGTCAAATTTCTTCAATCCTGAGCAAAAATTTGCTTAAATGCCAATTCAAAGGTTCTCAAATTTGTTGGAACATTAATCAAACTCTCAATCGGAAGCCCCAAATTTGCTAAAATGTTTGGAAATGAGTCAATTTTCTTTCAATCCGGCGCAAAAATTTGCTATAAAATGCCAACATTTTGGGAAATAAATGGCAAATTTTGGTTCAAGTTGGCCCCCCCTTGAAAAAAAATTTCCCTCGCTGATATAGTTTGGTCACTTTTTTGGCAAAAAAAAATGTATAGCTATGTCCTACTTGCCCGTCTCTCGTGGGGCAACGTCCCTACCAAACCAAAAAACCCCGGGGAATTGCCTTTAAACCCCCCCAATCCGTAAAATTTTCCCAGCCGATATTTTCAATCCGTTTTGAATGTGGAAGTATGTGAGGAGGCCAGCAAACATTTCCGGAGGTTTAAGGGCCCAATACCGCGACGTTGTCTCACCAAAAAAAAAAAAAACAAACCAACGAGGGCTCTGACCCAGAGCTAATATTTGTGCAATAATGTAGCCTGGAGATCCAATATGCAAAATCTAAATAACGTGAATCGTAGATTTTTGGGCATGTCAGTAGTGTATTTTTTTTAAAAAAAAAAAAACCCGAATCATTACAAACCAAAGCTAACGCGAATCTTTTTTTGTATTAATTCTTTGCACTTCATCAAAATTTGACATCATTACAATTCTTCCAATTTTGTAGGTCTAATGCCAAAACCAAGGTTGTTAACTATTGTTCGCGATAAGTCCTCGATGTTTGCATTTCCAATTTTATGTCATTTCAACGTGCGATGTTTTCATGGTTTATAAAATTTTTCACTTTTTAAAATTGCATGACAAATTTATGAACAACGAAAATTGTCGTTAAGGATGGCGGAGCAAAGTGGCCTACAGCAGTTGCGAGGTGTCATGTTGAGCATGGGGCGGGTGTGTCAGTTCCCCTCCCGCATTTTTTTTTTCTTGTTTCCCGTATCCCCCCCCGCCAGAACAGCCTCCCCCCCCAGAAAATAATAGATCTTTGGCAAAAATCAGTGATTTTGGGGCAAAAAATCACAAAATTTTGGCAAAAACAGCACTTTGGGACAAATAGTGTTAACAATCCGCAAATTTGGGGGCTGCCAAAAAATGTACTTCTTCCCCAATCCCCTACCCCGAACCCCCCCCCCCAAAAAAAAAAAAAAAACAAGAAGTCTGGTTCGGCCACTCCAGGGGACCAGATACGGAACATGCAATTGGCAACTATGATTGGAGCCAAGTGTAAAGGCCTATACAGAATGCCCATCCGTAGCTCTGCGGTGCCCGGGAAGGAAGGCAAAGAATTTGCAAAATCGGCCTCTACTTTCCTCCTTCTTTCTCCAAGAGGGGCGTTCCCCTCATCCCCAGTAATTAGCGACGTCACGGAAAGCCCTCCTCCGACCATAGCTACCACCCCAACTGGGGGGTCGTTGGGGAGTGTGTGCGAGTTCCTTGGTTTGCACATTTAATTTGGCAGTAGTAAAGTTCACCTGGCTTTCATAGCGCAATGTTGAGATAGGGGGCCTAAACTTTGACAGCTCTTGACATTACACATTTTGAGGCATATAAACGGCAAATCCACGAGGCCTTGGAGAAAATATAGTCATGGCTCTTTAAGTTTTGCGTCATGTGCAAAGAGTAAGTACGTTTAATTCGCGCTTCGCGCGGGCAACCGCTAGTCCCAATAACATTATAGTGCCTATGAAATGACAACACATTATATGGTATTAATGGCATTTTTACGGTCCTTTTGAAAACGCCCCTCCTGCGAAAAAGTTGCCGGGGTAGAAAATGTCTACCCTCACGTTTTTTGTTACGGTCTATGCATGGATGGTCCATTTTTTCAAAGTGATGTTTACATCCTTAAGAATTTAACCAACCCCATTTGGTGGTTTTAATTAAAATCGATTCGCTGTCTTCATCTAAGCGTCGACTCTCTTGGACTGGGATGTATCAGTATTTTTCATTTTCAACCAAGAATGGCGACGTGCATACCTTATATGCCTGCTGAAACATCTGGGTAGCGTCGCTGGCTGGTTAGTGAGTAAACAATTAGAGCGTGGAGTGGCAGCTGAACCGGAAGCAGCTGACTACAGTCATGAAGTTTTACTATAACCACAGCAACCTCTGTATTTTATTGTTAAAACTTGATCCTTATTAGAACAATTCCTTGTGATTATAATATTGTGTCCTATCATCATGGCAGTAGTCTCACCCACGCACACATTTCACATGACCCAAGAATAAAAACTCAAGTCAGGGTCTCATGCAATGTAAATAGATATCTACATCAACAACCTCAGATACTAATTACTGGTACTCGCCTTGAATCGTTCATGCCTCCCAAAAATTAAGTCATGGGCATTCGATCACATTCAATGAAAGTGCGTTTCATGATTTTGGCCAAGCCATACAACCCTTAGTACAGCACACACAACTTACTCCAACCCACTGTTCTTATAAAGATTCACCACATTACATCAACAGTAACTCGAAACTTGTTGCTCATATTTGCATGTTCCTGATGATTATCGCACACGATGTTGAGGTCAACCCAGGTCCATAAAACCTAAATTTCCTTTCCAGTTCTGCGCTCTGGCCGGTAAATGGGGGGGCCAAAAGGGAGTCATGTGTGATTGTTGCTCGACGTGGTACCATACAGATTGTATGGGAATGGTCCCCCCCTTACCTATGAAAACCTGGACCAGACTAAGGTCATATGGATTTGTGATGCCTGTGGGAGAACCCAACTACTCTGCCTTTCATTTGTTCTCTTCCGTCATGCATGGAAACTTCAAATGTTTTCGGCATTTGGGATCTCTCCTGAGCGGTAAGATAGCAGATAGTGTGGACACCCCTCATGCACCAATTGACAAAACCATAATCGCATTTGCTAACACAAACCATAAAAACATGAATCACTTAGAATTCTGGTGATAAATTGTCAAATGTGGAGAGCCAAAGCGTGAAGCATTACACGCATGTATTGATAACAACAACACCGCAAATGTGGTCATTGGCAACGAGTCTATGGTTTAAATGAATCCATTAACCAACAATGAAGTATTTCCTTCTGATTTTACAGCTTTTTAGGAAAGATAGAGACTCAAACGATGGCAGAGGATGCGTGTTTTTTGTAAGCATCAGAATGACATCATCGGGACCCACCAGGTTGAATTAGACCACAATCCGTGAAATAGTATTGCCCGTATACAAAATGATGGGTTGCAAGGACATGCTGATTGGCGCATTCTATAGAGTACCCAACACAACGACCTCAATTATATGGAAAACCTCAGACAATCTCTTTCCTCCTTCCCGTATTAACTTCATAATTGGGCCCAAACATTGTGCTTGGGAGGGGATTTCAATCTTGGAGATATCAATTGGTCGACTAACTCCACTCGATCCAGGTGCGAGATATGCTGCTGAATCAGAGTGAATGCTTGAGATAGCTGCCCAGTTCAACCTTCAGCAAATGGTCCACCGAACCAACTAGAGGGGAACGAATAATTTGACTTATTCTAACATCCAACCCTAACCCTTGTAAAGAGTATCGTCACTTCCAGGTATCAATGATCATAATGCCATCCCAATGATTGACGTCTCGACTTCACCAATATCATTAAGGCCAAGCCTAGGAAAATCTATAAATACCGAAAACGCGTATAACATCGGTTTGAAAAAAGACTTATCAAAATTGAGCTCTGAGGTTGTCAACGAAGATGATTCCTAAACCGTGGAAGAGGACGTACCTATGTTAAAGGATATATTTTCCAGGCTATGGACCAGCATATGTCCCCCTTTAGATTTTTCTACTAAGCGTAAAACACTCCTTGGCTATCAAGCAATACAAAAAGAAAACTGAGAAGGAAACAAGGACATTCAATAGGAGCTAGAGCAACTGGCAGCGATGCCCACAAGCAAAAGTTCAGAACCATCAAAGGAAATCCAGAAAGAACAAATTGCCTCTTGGAGATGGGTTATATTCGTGTATTGATCGTCCAAACAGTGTTGGTTTTGGAGTTTCGTCAAAAAACTACGTAGAGATATCATGGGCATATCTGCCCTGAAAAATGGCAGCCAGGTTGATTTCTGACAGTAATGGCAAGGCAGAGATTCTAGTCCATCAATTTGAATTGTGTTACGTACTGATGAAAAACCTATGGTAAACATACCTTCCAGCCAGTCTATCCTCCACAATGTTAGAGAAATTGAAATGGGACACTCTTCGTTTGCGTAGACAGGCCAATCGCCCTTACCACCCTTCTAAGACGTCCATGGGTTCAGCTGTCCATTCCAGCCCAAACGTTTCTCACACCAGTCGCTCGCCCCACTCGCCGCAATAACAGCAAAGCTTTCCTTTTTCCTCCGCCACACTCAACAAAAACTGTTATAGCGACTCATTTTTTTTCCCCAATACTATCAATGAATGGAATGTGTGTTGCAGAGTCTCTGCCATCAATGCTAAAACTACAGAACAGTTTAAGAGTCAAGTAACTGAACTCTGATAACAACCACTCTCCTAAGATATTTCACTCCAGCATTGCGCACTCCTAACCCTCCGCGTTTGGATTTTTCATCACTGAAGCGTTTGCGGAAGTATCCTGTCAAAGTCAAAGTCTACAGTGTGAGTCAAAAAAAATCCCTATTCATCATAAAAATAATTAAACTAGTTAAGATTGTTTTTGCTCAAATGTTATTGTATGGTTATAACGAAGGATAAACATTGCTTTCAGAAAACGGTATTTGGTGTCATTTGGAACTTTGTAGGAAGAAGGTTGCACCTATTTGGCTGAAGACTTAAAAATCCTGTTGGCCGATTTTGAGCCAAACAAAGATGGGTCGCCTTACCTAGAGACAGGTCTTCGGCAGTGATTTCGATCAAACATTAACAAACCAAATTAATTGTTAAACATAGAAGGTGGGAGGGTAAATGAAGGATTATAAAATTAATATCCCAGAGATTAAAAAAGAAATGCTAAGTAAAAAAATGTTGAATTTCCCCAAATAAGAAATTCAAGATATCTGGTGTAAAAAGACCACAGTTTACTTTGTTCACTAAATTTCATGTTTTTAACCTACCGACACTTGGAGCAAAAGTGAAACCTAGAAAAGTTGTTATTCCGCTTGAAAAACACAGCAGTGCGGATATTGTAATTTTAAAGTTTTAATTCCGATTATTTACAGAAACTCAGCTTTAGTTCTTCTTTGCAATTTAAATGGGGACGCTGATACACTGTATTTGTCAAAATAATTACCTTAATAGAGATGTAAAAGTAAAACACAAATCTCTGAGCAGTTTTCATTATGTTCATGAACTGACATTGATATGGAGTGATTTTTCAATAACTGCCTCTTTATGATTGAACACTGGAAATTGAATATTTTGAAGATTTTTACTTTTAATTATGTTTACACAATAGACCCATTTTAAGCAAACTGATATGGTTTTTGTCGAGAAGAAACGGATACCACCTTAAATTGCATATTGTGAATTGTCTCTCTGCTATAATGTGTTATGGTACATTCCACGTCGGTGTCAGTCTCCACCAATTGTATGGCTAAAATCGGCCAAACTAGAATTTTTAGGGCTCTCCGCAAAATTGACACTATTTCTCAACCCAAAGTCCGAAAGACACCAAATAAAAATCTTCTGAGCCTGGCATTACCTAAAGGGGGATCTCTGTTAACAACAAGCAAACCTTGGAAGCAAAATTAACGTTTAACCTTTGAAGAAAAAAATATTTCCCTGAATGTTAGGGTTTTTATTGACTCGAACTGTAGTACATGGCTGTGAAGAGTAACTAGGGCACATCTCATGCAAACGGGGACCCACCCAGCCCACGAACTATTCATGAGTTAAATACCTTTTACCAAGACACTTTATCGAGTACGATTAAGCTTATTTCTCTCAACATAGTTATTCCTTTTAACATAAAGAGACGATAATAACAATACAATAAAATCAACGATATTCCCAAATTAATGAGCCTGTAATTATCATTTATAGTGACAATCTTTTAATAATCCTATCAGTAGTAAAGATTCTGGCCTTGGCATAATTTCCCCGCAGCATAAACATTTACAACCGATTACCATGATTACGTTATTTAAGAAGCAAACGTTCCCACACAATTTCCAATAGCATTCAGCGAAACATTGTTATCTAAAACGAACGCAAACCCTGCCTCGCCCACGTTGATAGCTAACAAACCCCGTCCGTGATCAACGGGTGGGGTCTCTTAGGGACCATGCCTAAATAACGCAGAAACGATGAAATTGATATTTTTTAGGCTGCCAGTTTAACTGTCCTCCGTGACAGAAAAATTTAATTGCGTCTATTTTTGGTGGTAATCCACACCTATACCAGTGTTTATTATTTTTTTCGTCAAGGCAAGCGCAACAAAAATAAGACAAATGCAAAAATATACCACATATATTGCAGCGTTAAAATACGCGGGCCGAAAGACAACAATGGTTCCCCCTCCCTTATATATCCTCTGATGGTCTGTGGATAAACGACTGTGATGGAGACTACAATTTTCTCGAGTTAACCAACCCCGTCATACTACTATGGCAGCGATAAAGGCCAACGTCATTGCTGCAACCGCGTTGCGAGAAAGTAGCAACGCGGTTCGACATTTTGGCAACGCGTTGCGACTTCGGCCCAATCAAATCATACTTATCTGTGGACGTATTTCCAAAAATAGACCCACCACGCGTTGCTAGATACTTGCAACGCGTTTGCAAACATTCACAACGCGTTGCGAGCTTCACAAACGCGTTCAAGCTCACAATGCGTTGCTTGAAAGGTCCACAAGCCATAAGGGTCATTAGGCTCCTCCATGGCCGCAACGCGTGTGAGGAAAGTCACAAACGCGTTGCGAACATTTCGGCAACGCGTTGCGGACATTTCGGCAACGACGTTGCGAACCAGTTCACGGCAAAAGCGTTTGCGACATTGCGCAAAGCCGTTGCGACATCGCCAATCAAAAATATCATGAATTTCTGTGACGTATTTCAAATATAAATATCACAACGTTTGAATGCTGCAACGCGTTGTGAAGGCCATAAGGGTCATAACGTATCTGCCGCAACGCGTTGTGGATCTATTTTTGAAATACGTCACAGGAATGCAGATTTTGATTGGCCGACCGCCAACGCGTTGCCGAAAAGTCGAACGCGTTGTCTAAAATGTCGGCAACGCGTGCTACTTTTCTCACAACGCGTTGCGGCAATTACGTTATGACCATGGCTTGTGAACCGTTTGCAACGCGTTGTGAAGGTTGCACGCGTTGTGAAGTCGCAACGCGTTGTGAAGGCTTGCAACGCGTTGGAGTTTCCTCAACGCGTTGCTAGATCTTTGCCAACGCGTTGTCTGGGTATAATTTTTGAAACACCTCACAGAAATTCGTCAGTCTAATTGGCCGACGCAGCAACGCGTTGCTACTTCTTGCAACGCGTTGGCGAAATGTCGCAACGCCGTTTGGGTTGAAAGTCGCAACGCGTTGCGGCCAATACGTTATGGCCTTATGGCTTGCCATAAACCGTCGGCGGGCGAGCGGGTATTTTGAATGTTGTCAAAATACGTGCAAGTTGGTGTATGAGGGCGCGCATTAAAAAGACCGATTACAAGGGTCCAGGCTACAACCGCTGCGTGACTCCTAGCTGAGACCTATCAAAATGCTGTCGTTGATTAATTTTCACTTGCCAGACTACCTATAATCCCTCACAGAGTTTGATCATCGAAATACAAAAATGCGACATTTGCTCGCAACTTTAAGCATATTTTACAAGAATTCTAGAGGTGTACACGAACGATTATGTTCACCATTGATGTAGTAATATGTTCTTTAGAGATTACAGTTTGTTTCAGGTGGACACCCTAGTGTTTAATGTTCATTAAATTTTGCTTGAATCATTTTAATGTGTAAAAGTGGTGTAAGCAAAATTGGCGCTGCAGATTTCAAAGTACCTGTTGCCAAGTTGAATCGCTGTTACAAAATTGTAAACGTGTATCACTGCACTGTTACATGGTGTATCGTGCAGTATGTGTTGTAACACCATTCCATAGGAATATTTACGCGACGTAGCGTATACCGGGGACGGGGTCACATAATGAAATGGATAAGGGTGTTGTAAGGCTGGCGCTTCCAAACACGGGGGCATTTCGATTGACAGAGGACTCAACAAATAGATTGGTCTTTGGGTGAAAAAATTTTCAAAATTTTCTCCCAAAAAGGGGTCTTTAGATGACAGTGGTTTAAACTTCCAAAAAATGTGGTCTTTGGGTGACATTTTCAAAAGAACATGCATGAGGGGGTCTTTGGGTGAACATTTCAAAATAAATGGGGGTCCTTGGGTGAATTTCAAAAATACATGGGGTCTTTGGGTGACAGCGGTGCTGTGAAAATTGGGGTCTAAATCTGCGTTGCGGAGGCGAGTATCACTGCTCAAAGAATGAATTTGGTCCAATTTATGTATTTTCTTGTTATAAACAGTTCCAATATTTATTTCATGAGGGGGAAATGCATTAAATGAGTCAAAAGAAGACATAGCCTTTGTTGTTCGTTTTTAGATGGCATCCCAAATGACCACAAAATGTGACCCACCAGTACAAACCCCGGACAAGTCGCAAGGACTATCCTCATTTGAGCAGTCAGAGCCAGTTAGAAATATCCAAATCCCCAATTCATTAATCTTTAACAATAAAAGCAAGTATGACTTTAGTGCCTTTAATAGACTAATTCCACTAACCAAATTCACCCAACCAAGGCGGCAGGACAACTGTCCACATAAAACACATGCCACTGTTAGCCTTCCAGTCTTTGTTGACTTCAAGTAAAATAATTACCCATAGATGCAAAAGAATGTGGGATACAGCTGGTGGGATTAGTCTATATAAAGGCAGCTAAAGTCAGACTTGCTTTTATGGTAAAGATGACCAATGAACGGGGATTAGGAATCTGGAACTGGCCTCTGATCAAAATGAGGAGGAGGAGTAACGTCACTGCAAATTGTTCCTGGGTTTGTTAAAGTGGGTCACATTTTGGAAAGCAATCTCGAATGCTTACTACTGACCTTATGTGTGATAACTATACAGAAATGCTCAGCGTGCAAATAGTAACAGCCTTACATACCGTAACCGCCAAGATGGCATCTCATGCCCATCGTGTAATCAAGTTTGGTGTCCCAATTGATTATAGTGTGAACTTGTCAAAAATAATAACCTCCCCAAAATTAAAAGTTATTCGGATGTCGGCCGGCAAGGGGAAACTCATGAGCTTAAAGTTTTGTACACGAAATTAATGGATGGTTGTTTGTTGTTTGTTTGTTTTTTTTTGACAAAAACAAAAATGTGAAGGGACTGGCACTGTGATTTGGTCAGAAATTTCTGCGTGAGGTATACTTCATACGGTTGGGCAAATGTTCCAAGAAGTACCAATCAAAGTCGTCCGTCATTGGCAGGCAATCACAATAGCCAAACATGACCGATATACTAGAGGGTCAAGAATAGAACAGGAGACAAATATGCCAAAAAATGTATAGCTGGTGTGGTTTGCGGTAGTGTGGCCACAATGTGTCACCTCTTTATCAGTGATCGCCCCGGTGATCGCTTCTTTCAGGACCGGGTGTGAAAGTAATCATAGTCTGGCATGTAGCATAGTCCGGGCTCGGGCTCCATAGATGACAACGGAATAAAGCGCGAAAATAATGTTGCTGAAGAGTCGGACTGAATCGATTGCCCTATGTTCACCATGTCCCGGACTGTGGAGCCGGAGGAACTATATCTCTGCCACACTGGGTCATGTTTCAGTGAACACTCCCGTTTACTCAGCTACGGGAGACCGCGCGAAGCGCGGGCCTCCCAATAGTTAACATAATAAGCACAAACTGCTTTAAAGCCAGGTGGCATGTCTTTTCAATAGTAGATAACTCTTGTAAGTAAAGTAGTGACATGTTATGTAAGCACGGTCACGGATTCGGGTCAATATAGTTATAAAGAAAAAACTCAGGACCTGGCAACCATACATACATTGTTATGCGTTCCCGACATACAGTGCAAATTACCATCTTACTGCAAAAATGTCGTGTTGTGTTGTTGCCATGTGACCTAAGTCTAGCCATAATGAGTCACGCAGCCCCCCCCCCCCGGTCCAGGCAGGCGCCCAGTAATCTCTTGATTTTTTTTTTTTTTTTTTTTTTTTTTTTAGGGTTGAGTTTTGATTGGTTTTGTATATACATTGGATGTATTTGTGGGAGGTGATTGACGATGTTGTAAAAGTACACTATATTCCAAAATAATAAGTTTGATTTTAGGTCAATATTGCACCTCTTGCCCTGAATCCGAGAGACCGCGCCGCGCGCCTGTGGGGCAGTTTACCGTACTTATGCAGTGTTAGTGTAATGATAAAACCAACGCGGGTTACCATTAAATCTTCCGCTCTAATTGATTAATATTTTACAAAAAATTCCTTGATAACAAAATATTAACAGGCATCTTATTTACAGGCTGACTCAGAGATTTCGAAATATAATTATTTTGAGTAAGAAATTTAAATAGTGCTCTAGAAGTAAAGATAGTCACCTAAATTGTTCAATTCCAAAGTTAGAGATAAGTCGGATTTTCCGTTTCATGCAGTTAACATTTATGCACAGTATAACAGTGGCCATAGGATACCGTGTATAACAAAATTCCGGCTCCTCCCGGAATTTTATAACAAAGTTGTGATTTTCTATATGACAAACTTCGATTTGAGCTTATTTATTTCACACAATGATTAGTACATGGACAAGCATTATGTACATGCAAAAAAACACGATTTGTTTGAAATTGAGTGCGCCCTCATCAGGAAATCTTGAGTCAGCCTTTAACGACGTCACAGATCACTTCCCTGTTTTCTAGAAGGCCCATGAATACTTCAGTCGCAGCGAGCGCTTGGCGTACGCAATAACCGACTTTTGACCAAGATATTTTTTAACCATGCTCACGCGCAGATATCGCTCGCTGCGACTGGAAGTAGGCCTATGTCATGGGCCTTAATGTAAACATACAACAAATGCTGAGCCTGACCCTAAATTCAAACCTGATTATTATACGACTCGAAAAATAGATAAAAGTTAATACTGAATTAAGACAAATGAACCGGAATGACGTAATGGACTGCGATTAATTACGCTGACGAATCTTACAACAACTCGGGGTTTTTCTAAATTCTCTTTTTTATATTATAAACTCTTACTTAAAATTAAAAAAGATAAAAGTAAAGAGGCTATAAATATTGGATTACAGGCATCATAAAATGAACAAATATTAGAAATCAATTATACAAAACTTAACTTAAACGCCTCAATGATGAAAAAATAAATATATTAGTCACGGAATAAAGTATCATGTAATTAAAATAATCGCGTTTATGTACTCTTTACGTAATAAAGCGCAATGTGATAATGATTTTTATATATATATTATATATATATATATATATATATATTATATATATATATATATATATATATAATATATATATATATATATTATATATATATATATTATATATATATATATATGTACATGGGGCGGATCCAGGATTTGAAAAACGTCAAAATTACAGGGGGGCTGAAAGGCTGTAACTGGTCCAAAATACTAAAAATGGGATGGGCTGATTTTGCAAGAATTTGCAGAATTACCGGAGGCGCGCGCCCCCTCCGCCCCCTCCCTGGATCGCGCCTGATGTAATATATATCTAATATATATCTGGAGCGAGGCAGTGTTATACCTGTAGCGACCAAACCAAACAAGAAATAAACACGTTGTGCTTTATTATTTTTTTTTACTCTCTACGGAATAAGCGCAATGTGATATTGAGGTTATATTCATATACCTGGAAGTCGAGAGTATATCCTGGAGCCGATCCTGGATCGATCATGGATCGCTCTAGGATCGAGGGTTTCCGATTTTTTTTACTCTTTACGGAATAAAGCGCAATACGATATTGAGGTGGGGCCGTTAACTTCCCAATTCCAATTTTATTTTATTTGTCCATACACCATACATCAAACTACATCAAACACACACACAAAAGCATATGGAGGAGTAGACAGGAAAGCCATTTAGGCCTGAGTATAACCGACCCCTTAAAACTACAAAGCATTTTAAACAGAAAATCATTATGACAAAATTCTATAAACGACAAACACAAGACAAGACTTGGACGCGCTCAAGACATTAATTAATCATAATTTAGATAATGGGTTTGGGTTTATTGATTGCGAAATGTTTTACAATCGGGATCTTTTTATAAATTTGGCAATGAATTCCAAAGAATAGGACCAGTATTGATGCGTTATCGGCAAAAGAGTTTTTATTATTGTCAAGTTGAGTGATTGGCGTGTTTGTTGGGTAGTCGTGACACATCAGATCGTTGGTTGTGAAATAATTTTGATGTCACGGGTAGATCATATGTGGAAAATCTGAACATGACACGCCCAAGTTCCATGTAATACCCTATCTTAACAGTTAGAAGATTTATGTGTTTGCAAATAAGGTGCGGAGTATGACTTCTGTATGACTATTAGAGACATATCTATTGCCCATTTTGAAATTTAACGAGTTTATCCAGATAGGATTTGCAAGTGTTACCCCATATGAGAATTCATAGCTGAGATACGGTACATTTAAAGTATCAAAGAGTGCTATGTAATACACGTATTGGAATAAAATACCTGATTTTATTTATGACACCAATATTGTTTGATACTGTTTTTGATATCTATACCTGGAGCGATGCAGGTGCAATACCGTGAAACGAGGCAGGAGCGATCCTGCCTCGATCATGGATCGCTCCAAGGGATCGACCAGGATCGATTTTTTTAATAGAATTGAGGTTATATCATATAAGGAGCTAGGCGGGTTGGATACCTGGGTGTTATACCTGCAGTCGAGGGCAGGAGCTGAGGAGCGATCCTTCCAGTGTAACTTGTCATAAATAAAGCATTTTGTATATAGATTTCAGCCAATCAAAGACACCTCGGGAAAAAGAGACACCCCTGCCTGCATTCATTTGTTATGATATTTGTATCCACTGAGTGCTATTTTGACCATATTATTAAAGAGTTAATTATTTTGTAAAACTTCATATTATTTTCTTAAAGTTGAATATGTGAACTATACAATAGTACTACTCTCATATGCCGACCTTTGCTCAATTTTGCCGCCTGTTGCTAAGAAAATTGACTTCCTGTTCCTCTTGGCAATGTCTCATTTTATCAATCAGTTATGTAGTATATATACCATTGCAGTGTGTGTGTATAATTGCTTCAGCCATTGTGTCCTGCTCATATAGCGTGGCAAGATATTGATTTTGTTTATACCCCTTTGCACAAGGTCAGTTAGTTTATTGACCTATGCCTATAATAATGTGTTGTTTTCTTGCTTTTAAACAAAGACAATGTATTATATGTTCGGCCAGTTCTCATTTTGCACTTTTAAAAATACAGCTTAGTGAACAGGAAATATTTTACACAATTTACAGTAATTTTATATGCAGAATATTATTTATAAAATCGTGATACGTGTGTTAGATGTACGAGCCTGCTGCAATTTTTATTTCAGATACCCTGTCAGTTACCTGTGCCTTAAGCATGCACGTACGAAATCAACTTTAATATCTTCATTATTATTTTGACACTGTGACTAACGGAGAAAACACAAGACCGCCGTACTGAGCCATTTTTGAAACCATCCCTAGACATTGCCTCTACACATGGATAGCGGGTCGGGTCCCGATTGAAACAACATGAAGTCCCGGGCAGGAAGCTGCTTTTTTGCATTCTCAATGTGGCGGAACAATGTATACACCTGCTGTTGCACATATTCAACAGATGTTCTATTGTTATACAAAATTCCTTTAACTTGGACACTACGGTGAAGCATTGGTAAGTAGGCAACATAATGCAACTTCTTGTTGCTCATCGGTGACATTCAACGGTTGGTATAGCCCTATCCTGTGTAGGGCATAGGGTATGGGCCATGCCTTCTGCGCTGTCCGATTCGTAATCCCTATCACGGGAGGTGAGCAAAACCAATCGTAATTCATAATAAATTATTAATATCATATTACCTATCTTGTTGCCCCAAATAAAACTTGCACATTTCCTTGAAATGAATAAAATGTCCACTTCATTCATTTCCCCCAATATCAGTGGACGCAATAGATACGCTAGATGCTTGAGCTAAAGATATCAATTAACGGCCCGGTGTGCGGTGTCGAAAAACACTTCAAATTCCCTTTTCTCTGGAAGTGCAGAACCATTGTTATATATTGTGCTCGCGGTTGAAAAGACTCCTGAGGTCTCCGATTTAGACGAAGTCTTTTTTTTAATGACGTAGCTCAAAATACTTATCCTCATTCGCAAATAAATAATCTTGAGCTTCTATAGTGCGTGTTTCAGTTAACTTTGTTCCATGTTTTTTCATCATTTATTCGAAAAGGAATAACGACAACAAACATCATGCCAGAATGTTGCTGGGCAAGCTTTGACCTAACACTTTGTGGCAGAATTAAAATCCGAACTTATTGCTTAACTTCATTTTGTATTCATTTACCGCGCTTTCAGAAAACTTAGGGTCGACCTATATCATAATATAACGGGTCCGGGGGCAGTCTTCATAGAACAGGGGTATCATCCGTGTCCAAGACCACGTACAATGGGTGTTTTTTTTCATGATCAGGGCACGTGACGTAGCATGTAACGTGAAAAGGGTCCAAAAATTAAAAAAAGCAAAAAATAAAAAAGGGTAATTTTTCAAATTATGACTTACGCAATTAGGGTCCATATTCATTTCAAGCATAAACAATATAAAAAAGATGTTCGGGAAGTCTGTACTTGCCTTCAACCAGCCTTTCAAATCCCCGATTTCCAAAAATTCCGCGCTACGCGCGTAAGAAATCTTAACACCTATTGTTTTTAGTGCAAGCCTATCTTGGTTTGAAATGAATTCCTTTTGTGATTGCCTGATCGTCGCTACCAATATTGTTCTTATCATTTACGCATGATGAAACGGACAAATTTGGAGCAATTAAAAACTCATAATTTATTTAAATGTCAAGTCAATTCTAGTTTTATGATTTTTCTTAAAATAACCTTGGGAACTAATTTGGAGTGCCATATTGCTGCGGGATGCGTCAATATTTTCAGTGCGGATTGGTAGGGAAAATGCCGATTTTTTTTTTTTTTTTTTTTTTAAAAATGTTGAAAATAACTTTTTTAACCGCTGATTCTCCCCTATCCTATAGACCCATAGAAAATGTCTTGAAAACTAAATACCTTCACGGCTTTCCGCACCCATCCCCTGCCGCTTCATGATACATGCCCAACTCTCCTGAACACTTGAGCATAGGCCAGAATTGTCATGTATTAGTTCAAATAAACCCTTACAATAAAATGTTTCGTATAAAAGCCAGACATTGTTTTAGGAATTCCGCGCTTCGCCCTAGAGGGGGATACCCCTCCCGCGCCACTATATAGTCCAGGAGCCATCATTCCGTATCTCGCTTTAAAAAGTTTACCTTACAGCCTCTGCTCTAAAATTTTGACCCCATACTTGCATAGTGTATATGTTGTGGGGTATGAAAAGTGATGTTGGCTTAAATAAGCCTCTATGCGAAAAAATAACAAATCCAAGATGGCGTCCAAATGGCCGCTTTTTTACCTAAAACCATGTTTTATGGTAATTTTGGAGTACACCTCCAAAAATAGTGCCGTTGACGTCATTAAAAGCAAATCAAATTGAACTCAATGTGATCCAATTTAGTTTAGGTTATAGTTTAGGATGTAAGGGTACAAAAATTAGGTAAAAAAGTGTTTTTTTTAACATTTTTTTTTGAAAAAAAAAAAAAGGACTTTTTATATTTATTTTTTTTCAATATGGTTAAAACCATTATACCAATGCATTTGCTATTTTCCACAATTTGACCTTGATATCTTACGCAGATGGCATAAAATATCAGAAGCATTCCGATTAATAACAAAAGCAAGTATAGTACAAAGTTCATAAAGCAGTTAATTGAGATTTAAGCTTTTTAAGTGCACTCTATAAATCCTATACAGAGTAACTCCTGTAACAAAGCTAGAGATTTGG
This sequence comes from Ophioderma brevispina, assembly GCA_023653785.1. Taxonomy (NCBI): domain Eukaryota; kingdom Metazoa; phylum Echinodermata; class Ophiuroidea; order Amphilepidida; family Ophiodermatidae; genus Ophioderma; species Ophioderma brevispina. Next base: position 20,716 of record JAMKCH010021123.1, read on the forward strand.
AAAATGGGAATATTACATGACATTGTGCAGTGGTGCATGAATGATAGAATATGACATGATGAACGAAAAGAACGATATGAATAACAACGAATGATGAAACGAATGAATGAACGAAGAATTGATCAATCAATCAATCAATCAATCAACCAATCACTCCTGTCCAACAACCAAAGCCGAAGAAAACACACTTAGGCAAATCTAAAAGGTCCAGGCAAACCAGACATTGTTGAATTTGTTCCCTGCATGCTTGGATAATGGGGGTGAGGGTGGGGGTGGGTCCCTCCAAATATCCATCCATGAAATTGCACCTTTAAAACTGTTTAGACTAGATGTGCAGTACAAGTGCGTCACTAGAAAAGACCAATTATCAGGCATTTGGGGGACACACACACCTAGAAACCCACATCTCAACTTGTGCACGGTTCTGGGCACCGGGCATATAAAATTCTTCACAGCACTTTGATGCTCTTCCATGTATACAAAAATGCCAGTAAATCACTTTTTCATTAATAAAAAAAAAAAAAATCCCCAAAATGGCCGAAAATTATCCCTCATATAGTACGACATACCATCGGCTCAGTGCGCCGAGTAGTTACTACACCTTATTGCATCAAATGCGTAAAAGCCATCCTGACCCTATTAAAAGACTGCAATTTATGACAAGAAGAAACTTTGGTGCGGGGCACAAATGTATTTGCCCCGCGCAAGCAGAATTATAAAA